>OZ005743.1:54887244-55077244 GCA_963930735.1 Dioctria linearis | reverse complement strand
CTCAATATTCATTAATAGTCTCGGTTTTAAAGGAATTAAGCCATTTCTCGATCAAGCTCAAGACGAAGCTAGCCTTTCCGAATTCGTGTGCTTAGCTGGATCTCGACAGCCAGCGAATAAACATAACCTCACAACATGTTGTGTATTTAAATAAGTCAACTCGATTCTTTACTCGAATTTTTACTCTCTCAAGTGTTATAGAAAGTAGCAAAACTCGGTAGTATTGGCATGGATTCGGATAGAGCTTGACTCCATGTTACATCACTAAGTGTAATGACAAGAAAAAGACGAAGACTTGGATTCGGACAGGCCCTTAGTACATTGAAGGAGAGAGTGGTGGAAAAAGTATAGCTCTGTATAAACAAGCAAAAACATGTAAACGAAACAAAATCCGTATCTTTCATTCAACCTAAATAACCAGAAATTTACTAAACCTTTCACTTTTAGTATTGTTTGGTCGGAGCATACTGCATGCAGCAGTATGCTACATTGAAGTTAGCAGCCGTATACTGCGCCGTGTGATACACGGCGGATGTGCTGCCACTTTCGGATGCTATGCGATTTGACGGCTGACAGTGGGTGTTCGATGAGAAAAAAAGGAAGGAGAAAAGTTCTCCTTATCAATTCGTGAAGTGTCAGTGAAGAGTAAAGGTGTCTGATTAAACTGAAAAAGGAAACTTTCAGACGAGAAGAAAGAAAAATCAATCGGATCCCAAGTAATCGTTTAAAATAAAGCAGGTAATTATTAGAGCAAACACCCATAATTCATCAGTAAACCTTATTCTTGATCAGATTTTTAGAGAGCATAATTCGAATATTGAAAATAGGAAAAGACAAATTTTTACTCGTCTGATTTCCCCGAGAAAAATAGCTCCAACAAATTACTCAATTCAGATTTTTATCAGCTACATGGTAACCTGCCCGACTCTCGTAGCTGACAAAATTGCAAGTTAGCCTGTGTACCCAGTACTCACATTGCTAGCAGCTCTAAGATCCTGCTAGACAGTTCTTCCCTGGAGAATTTAAAACCCAGGGAATACGGACGGAAGTTTGAATTCATAGCTCGAATTAAAAACAACACCATCACCGGGAGCCCAGCCCAATAAACGTATTCGCGGTAACCACACCCATACAATACCATGAGTAGAGCTACAAGTTCTGAGGGGGCTTCAGGGCCGCCATAGGTCAAGTAAATAATAAGCGAAACCATTCAAGGCAGTCTGGATTGCACCATGTATACACGTTACAGCACAAAGTAGAAACTATCTTACGAATACTCATTAGTCCTGATAATTGTGGGCGCTATGCCAAAAATATAAGCAGGGAATAGGTAGAGTAGCCACTACTGGAGGCACATTAACGAATCTTAACGAATAGAACAAAAAGGAAAGCACAGGAAAAAAATAAAAATATAATTTCTCTTTCATAGTAAAGTGGCAGTTGCTTGCAGAACATCTCAGGGGCGCCTCTGCGTTTCTGCGTTGGATCAGCCACACCAGAACATGTAAGTCTTGACATTTCACACTGATTTACAAAATGAAAAGAAAGGATACAATTATTTCAATTACATACTATTAAATTACTTGTTCTTTGTATGATGTATAATGTCGCGCTAGAGTTTTAACTATTATTTGTGCTAAAATATGTACTGGTGCAGCGATTGCGTTTCTTTGTGAGACATATACTCTAATTCGCAAACGGATGAAAAACATACTAATTCTAAAGGCTGCGAGCCTGTTCAGTTCACATATAAAATCCCTCGATGCAGCTTCCTTCCCAGATTATGTTCCTAAAAAGACAAAAGAAAGAACACAAAGTATACTCGTATTAAAATATACAAATATCCAATAAAAATACATAAATACACAAAACTCACCATTTCCTACCTACTTCTGTATGATGACATGTCAAAATGTCAACACATCACACCAGATATTCTCGCCTTCGCCGTAGTCAGAGTTCAGTGGAACTTTTATGGTCCCACTATGACGTCACTGCGGGACGCCGCCGTCAAAGTTTAACAACTTTGAGAACGAGGGTTGCCAAGGCAACCCATCGTGAAGCCGAAACCTAGCAAAATCATTCGGTGCCAGTGTTACATACATTTAGTTAATGCACATGCGTATACATACCTACATCATGTAGGAAGAAAACATATTTATTGCAACGCATAACTAACAACATTGTGCCTACATACCTGTCTACTACATCATTTTCGCTGCATGAAGAATTTCAATCACTGACCTACGTCAAATATTCTTCATGTAAAACAGCGAAGATGTCGCAATACCCCTGCTCGCAAGAAATCTCTAGTTGCAATACAACGACCTTGCGCCGGTGGTCAAACATATGTATGTAGGTAGCAACTAGCAAGATGTTAATTCACGGTTAATACAGTAAGCCACAAATGCCTACTGTAACCCGAGAATTACATCATAAATTAACAACAAACAGCAAGTGATTCTAGTTCTTGCAAAATATTTGTATGTATACAAACGCGACGAGTGCCTCGATTTAATTGAAGAATGTAATATGCGTGACTTAACACTTTGTACAAGCTGAATATTATGTACACAAAGTGTTAAGTCGGAAGTAAAATACAGTCGGAAGTAAATCGCACATCTTCCGTACTGGGAAGTAAGTATGACTGTGAGAGTTCGTCTCGGACCTGGGAGGAAATGCCGGTTTATAATTGAAAACTCAGTCGAATTAACAATTCAAATATAAAATTTTATTAATACTTCTCTTTCTTAACTAATATCACAAAAAACAACTTCAATAAAAAATTCACAATTCAAAATTAAAAACTAACCTACAAACTAATATATAATTCAAAAAGAAAAATTCAAATAAGAATAAAGAAATTCAAATTAAAATTCGATCCTGTGAATCCTGGATTTATTCTTTCTGAAATAAAGAGAGAAGAAATCGGAATTAATAATTTTTCATCAGAATGAAAGAAACAAAATAAGTTGATGCTATTGGTGCGTGAGGGCACAAAGGCAGCTAAATCCTCTGCTTGTACGTGAGGGCACCAGGGTAGGAAACTGCTGGAAAGGCAAGTCAGATTAGTCTCTGACTATAGTTTGCGCGTGCGCAGACGTGTAGCAGTATACTACTTTAAAAATTGCAGATTAATCTCTGCGCAGAATTATTCTTCTGCTTATGCGTGGGTAGGAATATTGCAGATTAATCTCTGCGCAGAATTATTCTTCTGCTTAGATGCGAATAGGAATATTGCAGATTAATCTCTGCGCAGAATTATTCTTCTGCTTAGATGTGAATAGCAATATTGCAGATTAATCTCTGAGCAGAATTAATTTTCTGCTTAGGTGTAGGTGGGAAATTTGGAATTGATAGGATTTTCAGACTAATCTCTGAAATATATAATTAATCTTCTATAATGAGGCTAGGAATATTCTTGTGCTTAGATTAGTCTCTAAACCAGATGAGCTCTGGATCAAGAATGATTTTCTGCTGCGGCTCGTCGGCTTTTATAGCCGCCGCATCCAGTTATGAGCTTTCGCCTCTCGGTGTTGCCCTAGCGACGTTTGTTGGATTTGATGACTGAGGCGAAATCAAATGATTTAACGTAATGTCATTTAATGACATTGCAAAAAATGTAAATATTCTGGAGGGCGGTATACTTTAGGTAAGTTGATGATATTTTTTATAAATTTGTTATAAATAATAATAAATTTATATGTTTTAGGTGTTAAATCTGTTCGTCGGAATCTGTGGACGTCGCTAGGCCAAAGGAAGGAACTTCCTAACAATCAGATAAGTGGTTTTTCTTTTAATTCATTTTAGTATATATTCTTTGTGGTTTTCTTTTCCTTTTTCTTTAGGAGGAAAAATTTCGTCGTGGGAAGGATTAGGAATATCGATGGGATTTACATCGAGGGATCATCAACATGTATGTGTGGCCCAAACATCCTCCCGGAGCAAAAATTATAAAATTTTTATATATTGCAAAAGTAAACTGACGTTTGGTTGATGGAATATGTACATTTTTTCTCTTTTCCTTTTCATCTTCATCTCTACGCCTCCAGGAATGCTCCATTTAATGAAAGATTTTGCATTCCTAATTTTTTCCCAAAGTGTCTTTGTAGCCTCCAGCAACTTAGTGATAATTGGCGTGGCAATAATTTTTCCAATTAGATCCTTTGGAATTCCTAAATCTTGGTCAGCTGATTCTTTACTACTCGATGCAGGATTTTGGAACTGCCTTGGAAGAGTAATCGGCGGGTTTAAACAATGTGCTGGTAGTGAATCCCGGGAGTCCATAAATTGACTCGGTGGATCAATGATAATTGTTTGAGGTGATAGACTGGTGTTGCGTATTGCGCTGATCAGTGGTTCCGGTTTTGTAGCACTCTGTGTGGACACAGGTGGTGTGCTTATGCTAACCGGTCCTGCTTCACTGACAGATAATAATGACTCCATGTCTTCTGGCAGACTCGGTAGTGCTGTAGTTGTTGCAGGTTTCTTCCTTGCCGATCGTGACGTTGTTGGGTAGTGTTTCTTCTGCCTTGGAGTAATTCTATTTTTCTTCTTATATATTGTATCCAGCTTCGGCATACTTAATGGAGTGGAGAGTGGTACTGTAGGCAGCCTAGGCTGTGTTTGGGCACGAATTCCTGGATGCTGTTCTCTAAGCCTTGGCTTGAACTTGAAGCTGTCACCTGTTTTGGACGACCTTTGAAACCTTTCTATGTCAGACGCGACCGGTCTAGATTCGAAAGGCCTGACAAACTTTTTTAGTGGTAGAATCTCGTGTGGAGGTGGTCGTACAATTGCTGATCGCATTTTTCTACCTTTTTTTGGAGTTGGTGGCAGTGGACTTATTGGCCTGATTGGCTTAGGAGGTGATAATAGCTCCGGAGGTGTAGGTGCAAGGCCTACATCCACTGAGTCTAAAGACTCTGAGTTAAAAATTTCCAGCAATTCTTCCATAACTGACACTACTCAACGAAATAAATACAAAGCACTATTTTGAACCGCACTGAACAACTTTCAAAACTGAAGTAAATTTTGGCGGATTCTGACCTTATTTATATTTGAATATAACGGATATTTTGAATTTTGGTACTGCCAGAAAGCACAAATTTTGGTGGCGATAGTTATTGGGATGAGTTGGTAATGGGGAGAGGACAAATTCTTGAAATATGACGCGTGAGAATATTTTTTGGGGTTTTTATAGTGACTGCTCTAACTAAGTCGTTATGACCAGTGTGAATGTTAATGATTCTCCCTAATGGCCACTTGCCAATGGGAATTTGATCGTCTTTTATTTAAACGAGAGTTCCTATTTTTAAGTTTTCCTTCTCTGTCTGGCATTCATGTCATTGATGCAAAGTATGCAAATAATCCCTTGACCATTGCTTCCAAAAATTATTAGAAAGACGTTGGATTTGGCGCCATCTCTTGAGAGGATGTTGCTGTGGATTAAGTGGGGAGGTTCTAATATAGTGAGAATATGACGCCCTGTTAGGAAGTGTCCAGGAATGAGGATGTTGTAATCTGTTGCATCATTGGATAAAGGAGAAAGGGGTCTGGCATTTAGACATGCCTCAATTTGAACTAAAATTATGTATACTTCTTCGTAGGTCAGTTTTGCGTCTTTAATGGTTTTGTATAGATGGCGTTTGGTCAATTTTACACCAGATTCCCATAGGCCACCAAAATGAGGTGCAGCCGGAGGGTTAAAATGCCAAGTTATACCTTGGTTGGCAAATTGACTGGCCAACTCGACTTCAATTTCTCTGATCGACTTCTCTGCGTTTGCTTGTAAAAGTGTATTTGCTCCTACGAAATTCGTTCCTTGATCAGAGTAAATGTGTGAGCAGAGGCCTCTTCGTGCTACAAATCGCTTATGGGCGGCTAGGGAAGCCGGCGTTGATAAGTCTGAGACAAGTTCTATGTGTATGGCCTTGGTGGCCAAGCAAATGAATAGACAAATATAAGTCTTTGTTAATTTTGCTCCTCTTAGTGTTGATGTTTTTATGTCAAGCGGACCTGCGTAATCTACCCCAGCATGTTGGAAAGGCAGAGATACATTAACTCTTGCTGAGGGTAGAGAGCTCATTAACTGAGAGCTAGGCTTCACATTGAATAGAAAACAATCGACACATTTATGGATACGATGTCTAATTGTATTGCGGGTATTTAATAACCAATAGTGATTTCTTATAGTACTCAATATGATTTGAGTGCCTCCGTGCAGGGTGTAATGATGTATATGGTCTATAAGTATATTGGTTATATGATGATTATTGGGGAGAATTATCGGGTGTTGTTGGTCGTAATTTAATTGAGAATTTGTGAGACGACCTCCAACTCGCAACATGCCTTCAGAGTCGAGCTTGGGGTTGAGGGAGAGTATTCGACTCTTTTTTGGAAGATGCAATTTTTTCTCCAAATTCGAGACTTCGGTCAGAAAGGAAATCTTTTGGAGGAGTTTTATTAAACATCACTCTGCCCTTTTTAACTCATAGACGGTTAAATACTGAGTAGTGGACTGTATTTTGCGCATGCCGTTTATAAACCTGAGCCAGTACGCAGTTATTCTTTTGGTTGTTTGAAATGATGAATATTTATGTACTAAAGTTAGTTGCTCATCGATAGTAGTAGTGCGAGCCCTTGTCTTTTTGCATTCTAAGAGAGTATGTACATCTGGTGATTGTTGAGGCCAGAATTCTTCATCTTGATGTAGCCAGTCTGGACCATTCCACCACATAGATGTTGTTGTTAGAGTGATTGGTAAACTACCCCTAGACGTTATATCGGCAGGATTGTTCTTGGTGGGGACATGTTTCCAAATGGCTTGTGGCATATTTTCATGTATTTCGCATGTACGATTGGCCACGAAGGTTTTCCAAGTAGATGGGTGCTTTTGCAACCATGCTAGAACTATTTTGGAGTCTGTCCAAGCTATGAGTATAGCTTCCTTTAATTCTAAATCATTAGTGACTTGCTTGATGAGTCGAGAGAGTAAGACAGCACCACATAGTTCCAAGCGTGGTAGAGAGACACGTTTGATGGGAGCGACTTTGGTTTTTGCAGTTATTAATTGTATTCTACAGTTTTCATGTTTCTTTAGGTATAGAACTGCTGCATACGCCTTATTAGAGGCATCACAAAACCCGTGGAGCCCAATATCAGCTTTATTAGGTTGGTAACCTAGCCAACGTGGAATCTGGATGTGTTGTAAAGCATGTAGTTGATCTTTAAAATTATTCCATTCTCTTGAAAGTTCTATAGGTACTACGTCACCCCAGTCGCATTTTGCGACTCAAAGTCTCTGAATTAGGATTTTCGCATTGATTATGCATGGGGCCAGCCATCCCATTGGGTCGAAAAGAGATGAGACTTCCGATAATATTATTCGTTTTGTATAGGAGTTTTTCGCCTCGGGAATATTAACCTTGAATGAGGAACAGTCTGTGGTTGGATACCAATTAATGCCGAGAGTTTTTATGGACTCGTGTTCAGAGAATTCTAGATTTGTTTTTAACTCTCGGTGGTCCATTGGTATATTCTTTAACAGATCATGGTGATTGGCTGTCCATTTCCGCAAGTTGTATGTTCCTGTGGCAAGAGCTTCAATAAGCTCGTTTTGTAATTGTCGAGCTTCGCTCAGACTGTGTGCTCCTGAGACCAAATCGTCCACGTAGAAGTCTCGCAAGATGCTCTCTGCTGCGAGGGGATAATTGGTCTCTTCATCCTTTGCTAGCTGCTGTAACGTTCTGATAGCTAAATATGGTGCTGGTGTAGTTCCAAATGTGACAGTAGTGAGAATAAATTCTTTTAATTCTTCATTTGGACTGTCTCTCCATATTATACGTTGCAAATTTTGGTGTTGAGGTGTCATTTTAATCATTCTGTACATTTCCTCGATGCTGTAAATGCGAATTTGTACAGACGCCATCTCAACAGAGTAGTCCAAAGCGTTGGTTGGATTGTAGGTCCAACTAGTAGTTGCGCGTTTAGTGACTTGCCATTTGAAGTAGGAGCTGAGGCATTAAAAAGTATTCGTGTGAATCCTGGATTTATTCTTACTGAAATAAAGAGAGAAAAAATCGGAATTAATAATTTTTCATCAGAATGAAAGAAACATAATAAGTTGATGCTATTGGTGCGTGAGGGCACAAAGGCAGCTAAATCCTCTGCTTGTACGTGAGGGCACCAGGGTAGCAAAGTGCTGGAAAGGCGAGTCAGATTAGTCTCTGACTATAGTTTGCGCGTGCGCAGACGTGTAGCAGCATGCTACCTTAAAAATTGCAGATTAATCTCTCCGCAGAATTATTCGTCTGCTTAGATGTGAATAGGAATATTGCAGATTAATCTCTGCGCAGAATTATTCTTCTGCTTAGATGTGAATAGGAATATTGCAGATTAATCTCTGCGCAGAATTAATCTTTTGCTTAGGTGTAGGTGGGAAATTTGGAATTGATAGAATTTTCAGATTAATCTCTGAAATATAGAATTAATCTTCTATAATGAGGTTAGGAATATTCTTGTGCTTAGATTAGTCTCTAAACCAGATGAGCTCTGGACCAAGAATGATTTTCTGCTGCGGATCGTCGGCTTTTATAGTCGCCGCATCCAGTTATGAGCTTTCGCCTCTCGGTGTTGCCCTAGCGACGTTTGTTGGATTTGATGACTGAGACGAAATCAAATGATTTGACGTAATGTCATTTAATGACATTGCAAAAAATGTAAATATTCTGGAGGGCGGTATACTTTAGGTAAGTTGATGATATTTTTTATAAATTTGTTATAAATAATAATAAATTTATATGTTTTAGGTGTTAAATCTGTTCGTCGGAATCTGTGGACGTCGCTAGGCCAAAGGAAGGAACTTCCTAACAATCAGATAAGTGGTTTTTCTTTTAATTCATTTTAGTATATATTCTTTGTGGTTTTCTTTTCCTTTTTCTTTAGGAGGAAAAATTTCGTCGTGGGAAGGATTAGGAATATGGATGGAATTTACATCGAGGGCTCGTATAGGAGTGTTTTTTCCTCATATAATTCACACCCATAATTTATTCTGAGTTTATATGAGAAGAGATCAGTTTGATCTATTTTCAAGTGTCTGCAGCAGACAGAAAACCAAGCTGAACCGATGATTGGAAGGTTTTCTGCTGACACGAAACACTTCTTCTTCCTTTTTCTTCTTTATTTTTCAGCCCACTGCGTGGCGGATACAGGTTCGATTCGCTTCGAATGAATCTGCTTCTTTAAATAAATTTTTTTACATTTTTTTAATAAATAAAAAAATTGTTTTTTCTATTTTTCTCAAACTTTTCATTTCTTTCTTCTTTTTTCATTTTTTCATTTGTTTTTTCATATCACCCAATTACGCTCTTTGGGACTTGTTGATGAGTCAAACCAAGACTTGAAACTTGTCACCGAAAATTAATGAGTTGAGTGATGAAATAACAAATTAGAACGTTTTCTAGCTTTTGCTATATACCGGAGAATCCCAAAAAATTCTTTCTTAAACAATAGATAGAATAAGAACAATTTGTATATATAGAGTAAGAAAATGTCAAAGAAATGTTCAGTAAAAAAGTAAATTCAGTAGTATCCAGTCGTAAATTATTTAGGAGATGAGCTTCAACAAGCTACTCCAATACGAGTATAACCAGTGTTAATCAAGCGAAAATTATTTTCATTCAGCAGCTGAGCTTCAACAAGCTACTCCAGATCTTCAATAGGAGCTGAGCTTCAACAAGCTAGTCCAGATCTTCAATAGGAGCTCAGCTTCTACAAGCTACTCCATAGCTTCGCTAGGAACCGAACATATACTGCTACTCCAAGCAACTCAACGTGCACAACGATAAGCCTGGGAGGAATTAGACGCCACAAAGAAAGAAGGAAGGAAAGTCTTTCAACAAATTGGCGCAGCCGGTAGGATCAAGGAAGTTAATTAATACAACACACTTGAAAAACCTTGATCCTCGAACCTACACAGAAGTGAGCGTAAGAACATCTTACCCCCCAAAAACAAGTGTCAAAGGAAGGACGTTATGGCACTTCTGTTCTAATTCTACCAGCCATCAATAGGAATAAGCGGAACACCCGTCATCTGAAATTCATCAGCGCCGAAGGTGTAAAAAGACAGTAAAAGAGAAAGAAATTGGCCAGTGAAATCTGCAACAACCGACGCTACCTTAAGTAAGTTACGTACCTAAATTTGTAAAGAAGGCAAAAGCGATTAGCCGAATTTCTCCGGAAAATTCATAACATTTCAAGCAAGAAATTCGCTAGCACTGATTGGCCCCTCCCATTCCAAATAAGTTACATAGCTAGGTATAATACATTAATTGAACTCAGTATAAATAAGGGACAAAAACACCCCTCCATTCAATGCTTACTTAGTTAAACTACCTCACATTCATTAAAATTTCATTGGGATTGCTTTCATGCACAGACCCGATCAAAGCTCTCCTTGCTCAGATTTTGAGGTAGCAATAAGTTCATTATCTTTCGACAATACCAGCCCTCCTGATAGCCCAAGAGCCGAACGAAGTACATCCCAAGGTACACCTTCTATAAATTGGTACCGCGAACACCGTTCAGGTAATCGCTTCAGAAGGCATAGTTTGATTAGCTTTCTGGCACGAACTCAAAATTTGGACGCCTTAATACCCAAACAGCCATTAACCACACCAAATTCGAGTGAAAATACTCAACACATTTCCCAAATAGATCAAACAAACAAAACAGGCAAAATGTCTATAAACTACGAAAAAGTATTAAACTGACTGCTCCGATGGTGCCCCTGTTCTCTGGAGAAATAAGTACACAAATTCTCACCGAGTTACAAACATTCATAGGCTGTTGTAAACAGGTACAGCAGTGTCTATGAGAAGAACAAAAGACAGCATTTATGCAAATTTTCCCAACCAGGTTGAGAGGAAATGCATATCAATTGATCACATCCAGTGCTCTCACGAAATTTGAGGAAGTGGAGCAATTGCTTTACCGAACGTATTTACCCCGTGAAACTTATAATGAATTAATAAACAAGTTGATAACTTGCCAACAATATCCACAGGAGTCATTTAATTCATTTACTAATAGACTAAAGAGTCTATTAATACAATGCTACGAAGCAGCACAGAGTAAATATGGAGCGGAAAACTTTAAAGTGGTAAAAGAACAAATTGAAGACTTTGGTATGGCTTCCATAAAGAGTGTGGTGCAACTAATCCCCATCTTAGCGCCTATTTACTTACATTGAATGAAAATTCCTTAGAAAATCTCATTCAAAAGGCATTAGATATGGAAAGGCTGCAACAAGGACTCCTTTTCTTACCACAGCCCACAAATTTCACTCCTCACCCTACACACACTTTCCAAATGGTTCACTTATGTCGACCAAATAGCACAAATTTTTCAAATGCCTATGGTCACCCTATACACAATAGTGTAAATATGAAAATAACATAAAAACTGAATTTAGTATACCTCCCATACCTGAGCCATCAAGGGTACCTTCAGTATCTTTTAATATCGAGGGAAACTCTGAAAATAAGTGGCGCCCTAACCAAGCCAGTATGAAAAGGAAATCTTCAGGAAGTCCACCTCCATACCAGAACCAGGAGGAAAGAAAGTACGACAAACAAAAAGTACTCTTAAATAAGATCACCTGCAGCTACTGCAATTACAAAGGGCACACGTACGACGAATGCCTAAAACGCAAGAATACTCCCTTTTGTATTAACTGCAGAACAAAGGGCCATGATGCCCAATATTGTAAGCAAACTGCTAAAACACCACCCGAACATGCAAACACTAGCAACAATGCTCGGTGGGGACCTGCAAATCGGGAACCGAGAATTCACCATATACAAAACATGTGCGACTTTTGTGGTAGAAGAGGGCATACCGTGTCCACATGTCAGTAGAAGCGTCGATGGGAGGCCACACATTCGGGAAACGGCACACTGTCGACCGAAAAATCCCCGGCTCGACATTAAAGAAAATCTCTCAAAATACGTCAGGGTGCTCTCAAACAGAAAAACCACATATGAGGGAAAGCGTTTCAGTGGTAGAGTTACCATTAGATATAAGTAAAAACACAGCCGTGCGGCTGATAGTAGACACTGGAGCAGAAGTAAGCTTGATCAAACAGAAAGCACTGGATACACCAGAACGGATAGAGCAAAGCCAAAAGGTGACTCTGAAAACCCCATTTGGAGAAGGAGAAACATTGGATAACTGCCAAGGCAACTTTTTACTAAGCAGCAGTATCCCGTGTTAACTCCAGGTTGTAGAAAATGATGCCTAAACGATGGAGAGGAAATACTAACCGATCAACTGGAGGAGCAATTTAAATCACGGGCACCAGATAGCAAGAATGCCTTACCACCAGTGGAAGAAACTTCGAGCAACTTGAGAAACAAGAGTGAAGATGAAAGTAGGCAATATGAAGTAATACTTCAGCGATCTAATAGAATACCCCCTCGATCTCAAATGGTACTAAGCATACCGTTACAAATAGACCAGGAAATGATCTGTTTGTCTCAGGAGATTCAAGAAGGAGTATTTGTCGCAAATTGTCTAGTTAGTCCTCATAGAAGTATCATACCATTAGCAGTTCTAAACGTTAACACGGAACCAATATTCCTAACGAGCTTAATGCTTACTCTAGTTCCAATTAATTCCTATAATGTACAGTATCTCCATTTACCCTTGGACGACATAAATACCCAAGGTTCTCAGAAAAAGGGTGGTCCACCTTTCCTTCGTGCACCAAACAAAAGCACACACAATGTCAAAAGCGACAAGTCAAAATTCGATTACAATCCACATTCAATAAACGTGAACCGCATTAAATATTATAATCAAAAGAGATTTGCGGCTTTACGTGGAGAATTACTGTTGGATAAAAACTTAAACCACGAAGAGAGAAAATCAATTCTGGAACTATGTTATAACTATAATGACCTTTTCCATCTAAAGGGGACAAGCTAACGTATACTAACAGTATAAAACATACCATTCCCACATTACATAATCAACCAGCCATAAACCAGAAAATGTATAGACTCCCACAAACGCATCGGGCAGTCATAAATGAGCAAATTAAGGAAATGTTAGAAAATGACATAATCCAATTAAGTAAAAGCCCGTGGAACTCCCCTTTACTAGTAGTTCCCAAGAAAGCAGGACCTGACGGCAATAAACATTGGCGAGTAGTAGTAGATTTCCGTAAAATTAACGAGAAGTCTATAGGGGATGCTTTTCCATTACCTAGAATAGAGGATATATTGGACCAACTGGGGCACTCCAGATATTTTACTACACTCGATCTTGCAAGCGGGTATCACCAAGTCCTTGTTGATCCAAAGGATAGACCCAAAATTGCGTTCAGTACCTCATATTGGCACTATGAATTTAAGAGAAAGCCATTTGGGCTGAAAGGCGCGCCTGCGATCTTCCAGCAATTAATGAATTACATTCTAACGGGTCTCCAAAGCTTAGAATGCTTTGTCTATCTCGATGATATTGTAATCTATGGAACAAATTTAAAAGATCACAACGATAAATTGACTAAGGTATTCGACAGGCTCAGAGAACATAACCTTAAATTACAACCCGAAATGTGCCAGTTCCTTCGCAGAGAAGTGATTTACCTTGGACAGAAATGTTCAAATGAAGGAGCACTTCCAGACCCCAGCAACACGAGTTGTGTCCAAAATTTTCCTCAACCCCGAACTGTTAGGCAAACTCAATCGTTCCTTGGGTTGGCTAACTACTACCGCAAGTTCATTCCGAACTTTTCAAAAATAGTCAGACCAATAACAAACCTGTTACGAAAAGATGTTAAATTTACTTGGACACAAAAGTGCCAAGACTCTTTCGAGGAAATTAAAAAGTCACTGGTAAATCCTCCCCTTCTCACATATCCTGATTTTACTGAACCCTTTAATTTAACAACAGATGCTAGCAACGAAGCATTGGGACTGTCTTATCCGGAACAAAAATATTCCACAATAGAAAAAGAGTTACTCGCTATTGTATGGGCCGCCAGGAACTTCAGGTGTTATTTGCAGGGCAGAACGTTCACGGTCTACACAGACCACAAGCCCCTGAAAGGCGTATTTAATGTAAAAGACCCAACTACAAGATTATTCAGATTTCATCATAAACTCTCAGAGTTTGAATACAAAATTGAATATAAGCCTGGAAAATATAACACTAATGCAGACGCGCTTAGTCGAATACCTACCCAATTAAACCAAGCAAACCCCAATTCGTTCATTGTGGAAGCTCAGGTGCATCACGGAGCCGATTCTGACATAGACGATTGTAGTTTCTCGCCACAATCAAATTCCAAACCAGCACATTGCCATGCTGTCAATAGAGCTCAATCAAAAGAGGCAGAAAATACGTTGGAGGAAGTAATTCAATACCAAAAAACTCCTCAAAGAATTCAAAAGCAATTAAAGCACTCCAAAAACAACTCAGTTGAAATCGATTCAACTAAAAGCAGCCAGTCTGAAAACAGTACATCTGAGCTAGGCAACTTACCTTCGAACAATCATTCATTGAATTCTAAAAATAAATCACCTGAAATTATTTCAGACCCTGAAGAAATTCAAATAATTTTAAGGGACTACCATGATTCTGCATTTGGTGGTCACCAAGGAGTCACTAAAACTTACAAAAGAATAAAGAGAAAATATAAGCGGAGAAATATGCTCAGTTCCATCAGGAAATATATTCGAAAATGTACTAAATGTCAGCAAATGAAGGCAAGTCCAGAGTATCGTATGCCAATGGTCATAACAGATACTGCCCTAATGCCATTCGAAAAAGTATATTTGGATATCGTAGGTCCTCTTGAAGAACCCATTCGGGAAATAAGTACATTTTGACTTTCAAAGACAATCTAACGAAATTCGTAGATTGTTATGCCTTGCCAAATGGCGAAGCGGAAACTGTAGCACGAATATTTTTCGACGAGATAGTCACTCGTTACCGTATTCCTAAAAAAATAGTAACTGATCAGGGCTCTAATTTCTTAAGCGATCTCCTCAAACGAGTTGGTACGCTCTTAAAAATTAAAAACTACACTTATCACCCACAATCCAACGGTGCACTTGAACGAACCCACAGACCACTTGTGGAGTATCTAAGAGCCATTGTATCCGAAAATCCAAAGGCTTGGGATCAATTCCTGAGAACCCCGGCTTTCGTATATAATAATAGTCCACATGATGGTACTAAGCTCACCCCAATGGACTGTCTATTTGGATTTACAGCGGATGTACCCACAAATCTAAGAAGAGAGCCAGAGCCAATATACAATCACGAAAGTTACTATCACCTTCTGAAATACAAATTACAGAACACATATGCTATCGCCCGAAAAAATCTACTTAACGCCAAGGAAAAGTCAAAACAACACTACGATAAGCACACGCGTCCAGTAACATCCAGACCAGGAGATAAAGTCCTACTAAAAAATCCAGCTAAAAAACACAAACTTTCCCAGATATGGCTAGGTCCATATCTCGTGGTACAAGTTTTTAACTCTGTTAATACTGTTATTGAAATCGATAAACGAAGAGTAACAGTGCATAATAACAGGCTGAAGTCATTTCACGAATAACGGCTAAAATTTTTAAAAAACAAAAAGGGACAGAAAAACGAGGCAAGAATTCTTAGTCAAGAATAAAGGGCAACCCAACAAGCCCATTCAATAAGAACAAACAAAACAAAGAGAAAATACAGATCTGATAATTGGATTTTTATTGAGTAAATCTAACAAAAAACCACATGATACCATATCATTTTGAACTTCTTTTTCTCTTATTGGCATTTATATGCCTTAAATTATCCGATGTCAGCCTCTCAAATTTCTGCTTCTCCTCTGCGTTTGAGGGAAGATTAGCCCTCATTTTAAAATAATACATCTCCCTACGCAATTTGATACGCCTGCCCCCTCGTGCCGATTTAGGTTTATTTATGCCTCCAACAGCAACAAACAAAGGAAGAGCTATCTATCAAACTAATCGTTCGCAACTAAAGGACGCAATCAAACACCGATCTGCCGAGCCTCCACAGGCAAAAAGCCGGAAAAATTTACCAATACCACCCCCACCACCACTTCCACCTTCTTTAAGTCGTGCAGAGCCAGATTCAATGTCACGCAAATTCTCAATATAACCTTCTAGATAGTACAAAATAACTAGAATTATCTGTCTTTAAGAGTTAGCTAAGTTTTTTTTAGATAGTACAAAATAACATGAAATATCTGACTGTAAGATGTAAATTCAAAAATATATACACATATATCCTTAATATACCTGCACACATACATATTACAAATGTATAGCCAGGCTAATCTCTTATGTATATCAAGAATAAACCTGAACACATGCATATTTTCAAATGTATAACCAGGCTAATTTCTAACTTTATCAAGAGCAAACCTAGAGACATACATATTTATAAATGTATTAACATATAATTAAACCTTATAGAAATAAGATGTACTATTGACACTACCTATATAACTTTTAGCTCAAGTTTAAATCTAGACAAGTTAAAAAAAAAAAAAAAAAAAAAAAAATGTCCACACATATACATATTGTAAATGGACACTAGTTCCAAATGGAAACTATATATGTATATAATAATACTTAAATAAGAAATACAAAACAAACCAGTGTCAACAAATAGACCTATGTACTTACGAAACTATAATGTTAAAACTTTATATACCTAGATGTACGTATGAAATCTAAATGTACCATTAGTATAGTTAATTAAATACCAACTATGTTCAAAAAACAAAAACCATTGTCAACCAACTCAAATTAATGTACACGTAAATAAGTAGTAGTAAATACATTATCCACGTACCAGTCCCGGCGCTCGACATTAAGTATATATACAAAATCACTAAACTAATGCTTCCAAAAGAACCATACGCTTGAATCATGTTTTAATGCGTTATTCCTCTTCCAAGAATAACACATTTTTTTTTAAAAAGGGGGAGAGATTTGTTACATACATATACTTAATGCACATGCGTATATATACCTACATCATGTAGGAAGAAAACATATTTATTGCAACGCATAACTAACAACATTGTGCCTACATACCTGTCTACTACATCATTTTCGCTGCATGAAGAATTTCAATCACTGACCTACGTCAAATATTCTTCATGTAAAACAGCGAAGATGTCGCAATACCCCTGCGCGCAAGAAGCCTCAAGTTGCAATACGACGACCTTGCGCCGGTGGTCAAACATATGTATGTAGGTAGCAACTAGCAAGATGTTAATTCACGGTTAATACAGTAAGCCACAAATGCCTACTGTAACCCGAGAATTACATCATAAATTAACAACAAACAGCAAGTGATTCTTATTCTTGCAAAATATTTGTATGTATACAAACGCGACGAGTGCCGCGATTTAATTGAAGAATGTAATATGCGTGACTTAACACTTTGTACAAGGTGAACATTATGTACACAAAGTGTTAAGTCGGAAGTAAAATACAGTCGGAAGTAAATTGCACATCTTCCGTACTGGGAAGTAAGTATGACATTTTCCATGTATATACAATAGATAGAATAAGAACAATTTGTATATATAGAGTAAAAAAATGTAAAAGAAATGTTCAGCAAAAAAGTAAATGCAGTAGTATCCAGTCGTAAATTATTTAGGAGCTGAGCTTCAACAAGCTACTCCAATACGAGTATAACCAGTGTTAGTTAATCAAGTGAAGATTATTTTCATTTAGGAGCTGAGCTTCAACAAGCTACTCCAGATCTTCAATAGGAGCTGAGCTTCAACAAGCTACTCCAGATCTTCAATAGGAGCTGAGCTTCTACAAGCTACTCCATAGCTTCGCTAGGAACCGAACATATACTGCTACTCCAAGCAACTCAACGTGCACAACGATAAGCCTGGGAGGAATTAGACGCAACAAAGAAAGAAGGAAGGAAAGTCTTTCAACACCAGAATCACCTAATCAATCCTCCCACAATTCCAATATGGAAACTGAACAAAGCAAATACACCTATGGAAGATGAACAACAAGTTCAACATTTTTTAACCACAAACATGAAAAGAGCTCTTCTTTCTACAGCTCTGATTAATGTTACTGCTCCATCCGGACTCACGATGACATTCCGAGTGTCGATCATGACAGAAAAGGCCTTTAAGCTACTACGACTTAAAGGATCTCCAACCACGAAAGAATTAATTGGACTTGGTACATGTCCCACCAATACAGATGTACAACAAGCTACAGTCACAAATAATTCCTTACGCGCCAATTTTATAGTAGCAAGCAACATGCTTGTGATCAGAAAAATCACATTTGAAGTGTTAAATTTGAGACACATTCACAGCCTCCCGCTAGAAGATCCTACCTTCTCAATTGCAGGAGAAATCCATATTCTTCTTGGAGCAGAAGCCTACGCCGCCATTAATAAAAATGGGATAAAGAGAGGATCTGGTAACTCTCCAACAGCCCAAAACACAGAATTGGGTTGGATTTTGGTCGGAGGAGTACCAGAACAAAAATGCACAACTAGGACTGTCCAATCCACCTACACCACATCAAACGATAAGTCAAACAATAAATTAAAATGAAATTGGGAGCACATTACTACGCCATCATTCTCACAAAACGATCAGCTCTACAAGGAAACAAGAAATTACCTATCCATCAAAAATCATGATGCTCCCAAAGACCAAGAATACCAAAGAAAAAACTGGGGAAATGCTTCAAGTAAAGCAGTAAAACACTATGCCTTAAGCACACTCTCCACCATTAGTACATAGAGGAAAAATAAATCAAAACTATCGCCATCTCGATCAGGTTTAGCTAGTTCACAGTCATCACAATCTGAACTAGATCGTAAAGAGACTCAGAATCTTAGTACTAGATGGCGCCACTATAGTCAATAATCTTCTCATTCTGCACCAGTAACGAAAAAGAATAGTATTTCCCCAGTGCCTTTAACGGGAGTAAAAGATGCCAGACTTCTTTTCCCATTGTCAAAGTATGCAACAAATTATAATTTCCTAACTCTTACACAAGATCCGAAGGCAACTTCCATGACAGTATCCCCAACGGTACGATTATCACAATTAATGGATCTCCAGATTAAGCCGCCGATCCAATCCAGTGATTCTCCAGCGATCAGTGCTGAATTACCAACACCCGGAATACCAGGCGAAATGAAATGGTTAATAAGAGCAAGCCCGGACATCATTCGGCTATTACATATGTTAACAAGGAGCGAACTCACCATCTGTTGGTTAACCCGCCGTCGGGCCCCTCACGGAATTCCATTTGGCACTTACCGTCACTACACTTTTCTTATAACTTTGGTAGCTTTTAGGTGCGTACCATTTGATGTATTACAGGCAACTGCCTACTTAGGATTCCGAAAAAGAGTTACTTACTCAGCAAGTACAAAAGTGCATATGACGGGAATGCCAACTGTATTCCGCCACTACGGCGGGCTGCCATTGGGAGCAATATTTTGTTAGTAATATGCAACCTATGGGGCTTTGTTTCTACTGATGTTTACATTCGGTCATCCTGTGTATTGCTGTCCTCAGCAGCATCACCACAGGCACACTTAAACGCAACAAGCAAGATATTAGGATTAGATCCAAGCAATACTACTGAGCTCTAGCTCTATTTCTACTACTTATCAGATATCTAGTACTACTCAGCATATAATATACTACTACCCAACATTAGTTATATTCGGTTAATAAGATCACATCATTCTTTTGCACATACAAACCACAATCATGCGACAACTGTTATAGCGCTCTTTTTCTCCAGGTAGTACTCCTAAATCTCTGTAAGATTTAAATTCGTTTCTTACGTCAACAATTTGAATTTTTATCTGCTCTGCGGTATTTTCTATAGAGTTATAGCAAGCGTGGCCAGTACATTAGACTTCGTCTAACGATCAATATTCATGAGACGTAAACTCTCTGATGTACCGGCTTCTTCTCTTCATAATTATTCTCATACTTAATCCAAGCCTCCAGATCATGTATTATATTTCCTCGTTTCATGTTGAATAATTAATAAATCGTATGTACATGAATATATTTTAATTAATTTTATTTATAGAGAAAAAAAAAACAAAGATATAATAAATTTATATAATTATTATTTTTTTTTCAAAGATTACATTCCTGATACTATTAGACACATCATTGAGACTACTCTTATCTTTCTAGTTCAGGCTCGCTCTGTGTGTCGCTAGGTATCTCAATGTCACCGACAGTTAGCTGCTCGTTTGCAAATCTCAAGTTTTAAAACTTGCACCAGTGGCGAATTTTATCGGCTGCATATACGGAACGAAAGGGGTTTCCGCTCGCTCTAAAATTGGGTGGATCAGTAACTTCAGAGCGATCATGACCCAGGATCTTGTTCACGATGTATGGTCCCTTATATCGTGGTATATGTTTCTGCGGAGGTCCTGTTGCTCTGTGCTCGCACCGGATCAGTACCAAGTCTCCAACTTCATACTTTATGGGCAGTTATCGACCCAGATTGTACTTCTCACCTTGCTTTGTTCGGTTTCTATTCATTTCCTTTGCTATTTTTTCTCGAAGTTTCGCTAAGGGGATTTCGTCTTCGCCGTCAGAGATATCATCAGGGCTGACATAAGATTATTTTTAAGGATGCTTCTAGGCTCGAACCCTAGTAGAACTTTTTTGTTGAGACTCCACCGGATTGCAGATAGACATTTGTCCCAATAGCGACCATCTTGCCGTTCTGTCATGCTCGCTCCTCACTGCATTTTTAATATGTAAAAAGTCGTTTTCTATGCAGATGGTTAGAAAGGCGTCGGATGTATACGTTGTGCCCCTATCGGTGATTAGCTGCTCAGGAAGTCCAAGGTATTGAGAAATATCTTCTGGCATCGTTATAGCATGTTGTGTGCGAGTATTCCGAGCTGCTTCTATGACAATGAACTTGGTGATAGCATCGATTACGCCAATTAGATGAGTATTGCCTTTGAGGCTTTTCGGATTAGGCCCAAGATGATCCATATGGACCGCACAGAATGGCCTCGTCTTAATTTCTCTGATGAATAGTTCCCTTCTGCTTTCATCTTTATTTCTCTTGTTCTGCAAGCAATCTAAGCAACTGTTCGTATATTTTCGTACAATTGTTCGCATTTTTGGAAACCAATACGTCTTTTGTATTAATTCTATGGTTCTATTCCGGGGTGTCCGCTGTCATTATGCGCTGACCTTATTATGTGCCAACGAAACCCACGGGGTACAACGAAATGAAATCCGTCAGCTGTTTTCTTAAAAATTGGACCACTCTTTAGCTGATATTCTTTGTTATAATATTTGGCTTTATATCTTTAATCATTTACGCCGTCAAGACATTCCTTTATTTCTTGAAGTTCCGGGTCCCGAAGCTGTAGTAATGCAACCCAATCAGACTCTACAACTCCCGCTAACATTACCTTGTCTCCCAACTCTTCCACTGATGGGCAATTAATAATTGTTGCTCTAGTTAGAGCGTCAACATGTGTCATCTTTGAGCACGAACTATATTGCAGCTGAAAGTCGAATTCTTGAATGCGTAACCACCGTCGCGCAATTCTGGGCACAAGATTTTGTTTCTAATGTGTTAACTTGAGCGAATTACAATCCGTTACCACTGTGAATCTCTTGCCCAGGAGATAATAACGAAATCTTTCGAGTGATTCAACAAATTCCAATGCCTCGAGTTCGTAGCTGTGATACTTCTGTTCCAAAACTCTGGTTGAACGACTAAAGTAAGGTACTGCCTGTTTACATCCATCTTCACGGATCTGTGGAAGCGCACCCGCTAATCCTGTAGCACTAGCATTGGTATGGAGTTCATGACACGCCTTCGGATTATATAACTAGAATTGTTTCACTTTTAAACAATCCTGCAATTTTTCAAAAGCTTGGTGTTGCTCCTCTCCCCATCCAAATTCCTTATCGTTCCGTAAAAGAGTGTTTAGTGGTAGAGCAATTTTTGCGTATGAAGGAATGAAACGACGAAAGTATCCGGTGAGACCGAGAAATTGCCTAACTTCTTTCACATTTTTTTCTCAGGATATCGCTTGAAAGTTTCCGTTTTGAACTCAGTTGGCTTTATACCGAATTTTCCTATTCGATACCCCAAGTAATTGACGTTATCAACGAAAAAGGAGCATTTTGCTACATTAAGAGTAAGTTTCGATTTTTGCAGGGCAATTAAAACTTTCTTTAAAACTTCGATGGCTTCCGTTACAGTTGCAGCGATGAGTATAATGTCGTCCATGTAATGAAAAACACATGGATCATTTATTTGTTGAGGAACGATACTCATTAGTCTCATAAATATTGCGGGAGCGTTAGTAAGTCCAAATGGCATTCTTCGAAATTGAAAATGACCTCCGGGTGTAACGAATCCCGTAAGATGTCTACATTCTGGCTTAATTTGAACCTGGTAATAGCCGCTCATCATGTCCAAACTGCAAAAAACTCTGCCTCCAACCATTGAATTCAACTGCTCTTCGATATTTGGTGTCCGGAAACATTCTCGCTTCGTGATATTATTAAGTTTGCGATAATCTACGCACATCCTCAAACTTCCGTCTTTTTTTCGGACTAATATCGCTGAACTTGCGAACTCTGATGTAGAATTTTCGATTTCTCCGGCTTGTCTTAATTCATTCAAGATCTTTTATACTTACTCCATCTGGTGATACGGTACACGATAAGCTTTATATCTAATGACTTCATATTCTTTTAACTCAATATTCATCTCAACTATTGATGTTTCTCCAAGTTCCTTGACGTTAAGAGTAAAGCAATTCGGGTATTCTTTTATTAGGTCCAGGAAATTTTTCTTTTCTTCTAAATTTATATCTTCTAATGCAAGTTTGTTAATTATTTTTGATAGTCATGAGTCTGTTTAGTTTATATTTCCCGATATCGCGATAACTTTATATTGCACGCTTCTAATATCAGTTGTTTGACTTCCTTCTTTTAATATTTGAAGCTCTCCAAAGCTTTTGATAACTTTTATTCCAGGTAGATCTAAAAAGCTCTGGCCAATTATAATTGGTACGTCCTGTGCTTCATTTGGAACAACAAATATCTCAGCTGTCACGTCTACATCATCAACGGATATATATTTATGTAGACTGCCGATAGTAGTACATCTTCCGCCAGCGAAACGCTTCAAGACTACTTTATGTGGTCGATAATTCCAGTTTTTATAGTCACACTCCTTCTTCTGAATAGTGCAACATTCACTGCCTAAATCAAGGAATGCAGGGATTTCCCACTTATCGATAACTATATTTTTGTAAAATTTATTTTTATCTTTATGTACGTTTTGCACTTTTCTAAAATTCTCCGAATTATATGCACTGGTTTTTATATTCTTAATTGGTACTTTAGCTTTTCGTGAAAAGCATTCGACTGCACGGTGACCCACTTTACCACAATTAAAGCAGCTACCACCGAATTTCTTATTCCTTTTCCAAGATTCTGCTCCTTGTTCTTGTGGTCGAGATAGACGATGGTTAAATTGATTAATATTTTGGTGAGTTTCTTTCGTGTTTGCAACGCACCTATTATTCTCTTGTTCTTGCAGGCTTTCGTACATTTTTATACGGGTGAGAACTTCTGTTAAACTCCCGCAATTCGCTGCAGTGAGAATATTAGATAGATTTCTATCCCCTATTCAGGTTATTAAGTAATTTATTGTGGTAGTTTCTCTCAATTTCGCTTGTTTTGCTAGAGCTGCCACTTCATAGAAATAGTTTTCCACTGGCTCTGCACCTTTACGCTTTCTCTTGATGAGTTATATGTGTATGTTGGCTTCGTCAATAGGGGAAGGAAAACTCTCGATGAGACGCTTTTTAAGAGATTCCCATTCAAAAATCTCATTCTGTACAGTTCTGTACCAGAATCTCGCCGCATTTTTGAGTCGTAGAGATGCATATAACATAGTCCTCCTATCGCTTATGTTGTACAGGTGTTGTACTCCACCAACAATATCGGTCCATTGGTTGGCTGAAAGGCTATTAATCGCACCTGGAGAAAACCCGGGGATAAGACCAGAGATTTCCTCCATTCTCAACTGAATTTCGTTATTTGCACTATTATTGTTCACCGAGTTTATATCACTTGTGGACTGACCACGTAGTGCATTGAGCTCATCACGTAATTCTTGATTTTGCCTCTCTAAATCGACCACTGCTAAAGCACTTTATTTTTTATTTCTAGACAACATTTCAACTAACCACACTCAATATAATTGTTCACTGAATTTATGAAAACACAAAAATATTTCACTATCCGCACTAAAACTATACTTCGCGATCCGCTTCTATCGACATCATCTGTGGAAGTAAGTAATTAGTAAAAACTCAAATTATTTTACTCAGATTAAGAAATATCGAGTGACAAAAATAATATCACAACGTAGGTATGCATAGACACTCTGGCATATATTATATATAGCACGAAGGCGATAAACATCTCTTCTGCAAAGTAAGGGTTTGGGACTGGCAATAAAACACGTTAGAAATTTTTCCATCTTTTCTCAGGAAATAAAGCCGTAAACATTTCCTCTGAAGGTAAGAGTCCTTCGTTACAGAAAAACCCATAAACAGAATTATTTCTCTTGAAATATTCACGCATATGTCGGACTGGTAAACAACTATCGCCGAGTTTGAAGATTTGTTTTTTTGTGACCTGCACCATGCAAGACACTTCCCGACAAGATTTTCCACATTACACTTAATTTATTTTTACAAGGACTGAAAAATATGTTTTGTTATTT
This sequence comes from Dioctria linearis, assembly GCA_963930735.1. NCBI lineage: Eukaryota > Metazoa > Arthropoda > Insecta > Diptera > Asilidae > Dioctria > Dioctria linearis. Next base: position 55,052,396 of record OZ005743.1, on the reverse strand, counting down.
TGGCAACTGTGAGCATATATACATATTGTTACCAATTTTCGCGCTATTGCAAAATGCAAGTTTGATTGCCTGGTGTATATACCAGATATTTATAAAGCCGAGAGGGAGACTTTGATTATTACGATTAGCTTACAGTGGGGCATGCGTTTACCAAACAAAATCAATTGACCACAGTAAGAAAGTAGGTCAGTGGGTTAGAATGCAAGTTCCCCACGATCAGCTGGACTTCTCACTAGATGATTCGGGTGCCAGTGGCTGTTGTTTGTGGCTAGTGATCTGAGGGGGAGTGTTTTCAGCCACTTGCACTCACTTGAGTAAGAGCATTGGGTGTTCGTTCTTCGGGTTGAAAGAGGGGACGCTCGGTTGTCAGCGGATAAAGTAACTTGGACTGAATGGAATCTACGTAAACAATACTGTGCAGTTTGTATATGTGGCTGACTAGTAGTTTTAGTTGAGCGCGCAAAGAATACGTCAATGGTGGAGTGGACGGACACAATCGGGTCGGTTTTGTGTTGCGTGTCTCTTATTTCTTATTTTATGTTTAGTGTCCCGCGAAATTGTGCAGTGTAGAGATATTCCTAAGTGCAGTGAAGTGGCTATATAGTGAGTGTGATCCTGCGACAATCGAAGGAAATGGGTGAATGCGCCCTAAGACTACGGGGCACCGGGCCGGGAAGTATTGTTAATTTTTATGACTTCTCGTTCGGTGTTTTGTGGCCAAGCGGATATATCAGCGTAATGAAATGTCTTATAAGCGATCGACGAGCCATACAAGATGGCGGCTCTAGTTTAATGGTAAGTAAAAAAAATTTTCTTGTTTTATAGTTTTATTAGTGTGCGTGCTTGTCTTTTAAATATTTGTTGTCCGAAAAGTTTTCGTGCTCAGGAGGGGAGATCCAATTTCACCTTGGGGAGAGCTTTGGGACTGGCGACCCAAAAGAAAGCTTCTTTGGTGTCAAGAAAATAAATAATAGGACACAAAAAATTCTAGGTCAAAATAAGTAAATAAACAAGAGCCCAAAAAATATTTGTTGAGGTTATTTCCTTTTTATTTTGGAATTCGATTCCTTTCTGTTTTCTTTATTTTTTTTTTCTTTTGGTGTCAAGAGAATAATTGAATATGTGACACGAAAAATTCCGCGTAAAAAAATAAATAAACAAATAAGAGCACTAGGAACCTTTGTTGGGGCTATTTCTTTATTATCTTGGAATCCTATTCCTTTCTATTTTCTTTATTTCACTGCCTTTTTCCCACCTATGTAAAGGAATGGCGGCTTCTAGGAGGGCTTATGCCTTTTGTAATGAACTTACAGAATTAAAAATTTCTCCACTTAAGTAGAGATCACTGTAGGTATATATAAATGTACGCACTCACCGCCCTTTCCAGGAAAACCTCCAAAACTTTCCAACCTTCGACCTTTGTCTTGTCCTATAAGGAAGTTACTTTTGCCTAACAAAAGGAATCGTACGGCTACGGATTAATTAAACCCGACCACTTCGAATAAATTCACTACTGCTTTTATTTATCAAAAATAAATTCGCTTGAACAAAGTTTTTTTTCGCGTTTATACTAGAATAGTTGAAGGAAAAACGAGAGCAAGATGTTCATTCACAGAAACTTTTTTTTTAGAAGACCGTTTCTTGGGAGATGCCGGAAATAGCATTTTTCCAATGGGCTCGGTCGTTGTTTCTTCTGACATATTGCTCCGAATTTCGGTGTTTTAATTATGTAAAGTTCACATTACCCTTTCAAATAAATTTTATATAAATTTCAAACTTAACATTTTAATTAACCAAGACATTGTTGTAATCTTCTATTTTTCTTTTTTTTTTTAATTCAAACTCTAACCTAAACATTTTTCTAATCTTTTAATTTTTTAATTTAATTTTTAGGCCTAATCCGGGATTTGCTATTAAAGCTGGATAACGCTCAGTTGGTTCGGTAGTGGACAGAAGATGTTTTCCTGCATAATTGCAAATATGTCAGCAGAGGTGAGTGGCATTCCAATATACTCGTTCTTCTATATATCCCTTAATAATCGCCACCTTCAACCGTTTTAGGGATTTGGTAACAATATCTATTAGTTGCCTCTTCAATCCCTCGATGCAGTTTCCTCCCCAGATTATGTTCCTAAAAAGACAAAGAACACAAAGTATCACGTTCAGAAAGTATACATAAGAATACTTATCAAATTAGCATACTGTTACGAGCGTGGCCTTAGTTCGTTCTTTAAAACACAATATTTCAATAATCATTCAAAAGTTCTTTCTTTATTTAACTTTACTGTTTACTCTCACAAATTCACAAATAGTTATCAAATCAACTCTTTATAGTTATCGCTAGCACTGTACTTCTAATTATCGTAATCCAGATAGTTGCTTAGTTCACTTCACTGTCTGAAATAAGACTTGCCTCCTCTATGTGAGTAGCGTCGTATTTATACTCTACGAATTATCCTAGGACCTTCCTGAATATTCCATTCTCCAAACCCAGTTTACTAGGATGTCATAAACCTAAAGTTGTTTACGTTTCTAATAGATGTCGCTTGTATCACTTTGTGGCGCGTAACACTGCCCCCTTCTTATAATTGTTCGTCCCGAAAAACAGGTGATCCACGGTCTTGATGCTCGCATTATTGATATAAACGATATAGATGAACGATTTTCCGTTTGCCTCTTGTAACCCGCTGAATCCTATATACTACGTCATTAATTTTAGTCACTACTGAATACGGTCCTTTCCAGTGTTGTTGTAATTTGGGAGAACGTCCCTTACGTCGTTTTAGGTGTACAGCCAAACAAGGTCACCTTCATTAAATCCGGCTGAGTTAGCACGTAAGTCATAGCGGGTCTTCATCCGATCGGTATTTATTGCTAATTATGCTCTCGTGACCTCGTGTACATCAGCTGATCGTTGTCTAAGTTCCGACACATAATCGTCTGGTAACTTTTGTTCACCTCTGAGTGTACTAAACTTGAGGTCGCTAGGTAAACGCATCTTCTTTCCGAATATCATTTTTGCTGGAGCTTGTCCGGTCGTGTTGTGAACAGGTGATCGATAGGCCATTAAAAACATGGGAATATGTCGATGCCAATCGCGTTGATGATAGTCGACTACTTTCCTTAGATGCTCGACCAATGTTCTGTTGAAGCGCTCTACCATGCCATCAGATTGTGGGTGCAGAGGAGTCATTCTGGTTTTTCTTATTCCCAGTATTTTACACATCTCTTGGAAAGTCCGCGATTTGAAATTCCGTCCTTGGTCCCGATGAAGTTCATGAGGAACACCAAATCTACCGACCCAATTCATTATTACTTGATCCGCTACTGTGGTAGACTCTTGATTAGGGATTGCAAAAGCTTCAGGCCATTTACTGAAATAGTCAATAGCAACTAATATATAACAGTTACCGTTATCTGTTTCTTGAAAAGGTCCAGCGATGTCTACGGCTATCCTTTCAAATGGGGCTCCTACATTACACTTATGCATTTCTCCTCTACTTCTGTGTGGTGGTCCTTTGCAAGAAGCACAGATAGTGCATCTGGGACACCATTCCTCAACATCCTCTCGCATGTGTAACCAATAAAACCTGTCATGTATTTTGGAAATTGTTTTATTCACCCCCAAATATCCTCCAAATGATCCGCTGTGCATTTCTTCTAGAACATCTTTGACCTGGGATGCTGGCACGACTATCTGCCTTCGGAATGACTTCCCGTCAGTTGATTCCCACTTGCGTTTTAATATACCACATTCAACGTGAAGAGAATTCCATTGAGCCCAATAGCTCTTCAGTTTCTCACTCCTCTCCGAGATATCTTTCCATTGTGGTCTTTCCATATCTTCTTTCCAAGCAAGAATGGGTGATATGTCTGGGTCTTCCCGTTGTGCTGTTCGCAAGCTCTCGTTGTCCCAACCCGTCGATGGCTCCACAGTTATCAGCTGTATAGTTGCCTTTGTTTCTTTTTCTTCCACCCGAATGCAATGTTTGCATTCTAGTTTGCATGGACGTTGTGAAAGGGCGTCTGCATATCCATGGATACGTCCTCTTCGGTGTTGCATTTCAAAGTCATAAGCTTGGAGTCGCTCTATCCATCTCGCCACTTGCCCCTCAGGGTTATTAAACTGCAAAAGCCATTTAAGCGCTGCATGGTCAGTGCGGAGGATAAATTTCTGCCCGTAGAGATATTTATGGAAATGCGTGGTTGAGGTTACAATGGCAAGTAGCTCTTTCCTTGTAGCACAATAATTTCTTCTGATTTTGAGAGTGCTTTGCTAAAATAAGCTACTCGCATTTCTTGACCACCGTCCCTCTGTGAAAGTACTGCACCAATACCTACATTGCTGGCATCCGTGTCCAATATAAAAGTTTTTCCCAGCTTTGGATTGGGGAAGCACTGGAGTTCCACAGAGGTGTTGCTTCAAATTTGCAAAACTCTCGTTACTTTTATCTGACCATATGACCGGCTTTCCTTTTTCTGTAAGTTGATGCAGGCTCCTTGCTATATCTGCAAAACCTTTTACGAATCGCCTGTAGTAGTTAGCTAATCCAAGAAAACTCCTTTATTGATGTTTGTCCTTTGGAACATGCCAATTTTTTACAGCTCTTATCTTCTCTGGATCAGTTCTTACTCCTTGTGATGAAACTATATGCCCCAAATATTTTACTTCATTCATGAATAGAGCGCATTTATTTGTACTGAGCTTCAGTTTCGCATCTCTCAGTCTTTGAAGTACGTCCCGTAAGTTGTTTTTATGTTCCTCGAATGTTCTTCTGATCACAATTATGTCATCTAAGTAGACAAGACATGTTTTCCAGGTTAATCCTCGTAAAACACATTCCATGATTCGTTCGAATGTGGCTGGAGCATTACATAATCCAAATCGCATGACTTTGAATTGCCATAAGCCACTTACAACTGAGAAAGCAGTTTTTTCTTGGTCCTCGGGATATATTTCCACTTGCCAGTAACCGCTCTTCAAATCCAATGTGGAAAACCATTGCGCTCCAGAAAGGGTGTCCAATGTGTCATCAATCCTTGGTAATGGATAGCTATCCTTTCTTGTTGCATTATTTAGTTGGCGGTAGTCCACACAGAATTGGGTGCTGCCATCCTTTTTCCTGACCAAAACAACTGGCGATGTCCAAGGGCTATTAGATTCCTCAATTATGCCTTGTTCCTTCAAGGAATTTATCATATCTGCAACTTCTGGTTGTTTGGCTAATGGTAGTCTTCGTGGTGGTAGCCGAATGGGATTAGAATCTCCTGTATTGATCCGATGCTGGACAAGATTTGTTTTGCCGAAATCATCATCATTCATTGCAAATAATTCCAAAAATTCATCGATCATCTCTTTGGCATCGTTGTAGTGCTGTTCACTTAAGGCACTAGATGAAAGAAGTTTCTGAACCTGTTGAGTAGTAGCTGGTATACGTATTGCCTCCTTAATATTACTACCATTTTTCAAATAAACAATCTGATAACCGGGCTCACAGTTTCCAATTATAGCACCTTCTTTTAGTTGTACCTCATTTTCGGATGTGTTGAGCACTCTGACTGGAATTAATGTTGCGCCTTCTGCCTTCACTAAAGGCTTACCAACGACGATGTTCGATGTTACTTTTGTAGGGTTTGGCTCCACCAGATAGAATCGGCAGGTCCCGATGTCATTAGTAGGCTTTGTCCATACTAACGTCTTGGAGCATGCAGAGAGAATAATATTTTCGCAGACCATCGGCCTTATTTTGGAAGGATAATCTGCTCCTTCTCCTAGTCTCATAGAAATTTCTATGTTCCCATGTTTGAGGATCCGTTCGCCGACATATAGATTTATTTTATATGTGGTCATGAAATCTACTCCAAGAATGCATTCATCCATTATATCTGACACCACGAAAGTGTGAGGAAATAGTAGTTCGCCTAATTGAACATCCAAAGTAATTTCTCCAAAAACTTGTGCTGCTCCAGTTGCTGTTCTTAGTAGATATTTGGTAGTGTTGTGAATCCACTTGTTTTTGACCAGATCTGCTCTAATAATTGATCTCGAAGCCCCAGTGTCAATAGCGATTGTGCAGCCATTTTTCCCTACACTTCCATATATAACGAGACTGCTATTATTTCTCTGCAACTGGGCTACCTGAATGATGACTTCGGGGCTGCCGACTCTACCAACCAACTTCTGCCCCCAAAGTTGGTTTTTACATGTTTTCCGGCTGTCCAACAAAATAGCTGATGTGACTAGTCGCTGTTTTATTTCTAGTCTCTCCACGAATAGCTTGCTCCCTGGCTCCACATCTCTGGCATACTTTTCTGTTCTCCTCTTCTTGTGACTCCATTCGTCGGCGTTTTCTGCAGTCCCTTTGGAGGTGTCCTGGTCTTTTACAATTCCAGCATCGAAGAATACCACGTGACGGAGTCCTCTCTAATGACTGCATTCTGTTGCAAGTACATTCCTCCACCGAATTTTCTCTCACTCGTACTGCACTCCGAGAAGGTTGTCTAGCAGATTCATATGCTAATGCATAGGCTAGCGCTTCTGCTGTTGACTTCTTTCCTGCTAGCCTTAGTGCTTGTTGTAAATTTTGATCTGCAATAGCATTCACAAATGCTTCTGTTGCCACTTCATTAAGGAATTCTGCATTGACGCTAGAGTAGAATGGATAAGCTATTCTTTCCACATCAGCCTGCAGTTGTTGAAGTGATACGCCATGCGTCCGAATCCTGTTCCGTAACTGCAAGCAATATACTTGCTGGATGTGTTCATCTCCATAACGTAATTCTATCGCCTGTACTAATGAAGTGTAATCACGTTGCCTGTCAATCGATATTGTTTGTAATATCTCTGACGCAGGACCTCGAAGTGCTTATACCAGAGCTGTAGCTTTGTCTGCATCATTCCATCCATTTACCTCGGAAGCTGCCTCGAATTGTCTCTTGAAAATATGCCACGAATTCTGTCCATCAAATATTGAAGGTTTCATTCTGCCTGCACCGGATATTTCAGTTCCTTCATGCCGAGGTTGTCTATGCTTCTCCAAATCTGAATTAAAGTTGTCAAGCTTCTCCGTAACATATGTTTGTACTTCCGACACTTGTTGTTCCTGCTGGATTCCTTGAATTTCCACATTTTGTTCGTGTAATGAATTTTTGAGAAAGTTCTTCTGTTCCTCCAAACAGGTTTGCAGACAATTCTGCAAAGAACTCTTTTGTTCATCCCAACGGGCTTCCAGAGAACTCTTTTCTTCTTATAAACATGCTTGCAGAGAATTCGTTTGATCCTCATTAGCTTTCTTCTGCTCATCCAAACGGGCTTCTAGAGAATTCTTTTGTTCCTGGAGAGAATTCTTTTTTTCATCAAAACGGGCTTCCATTTTTCTCATTAAAGTACTTAAAAGCTGTTTTATGTTCATCGCAGGCTCTTCTTCAGCTTCAGGTTCTTCTTCGAAAACAAATGTCTCAGGATTATTTTCTTCCTCTATCAAAGCTTGTCTAAGTCGCTCCACTACAACATTCTTTAGACCTGTCGTTTGCAATGACCGCCTCCCCAACTCCACTTTCGATTCCTGTATGCGAAGTTCCACTAATTTGCGTCCATTACTTTTGATACTTCACTCACAGTTTAATATAAAATTATCTTTCGAAATTTTTACACACGATTTCACACACTTAATCACTCTTTGAATTTCACAGTCAAATGCCACCAGTTTATTTCGCGATTTTATTTTACTTCTGAGACCAGTTGTTACGAGCGTGGCCTTAGTTCGTTATTTAAAACACAATATCTCAATAATCATTCAAAAGTTCTTTCTTTATTTAACTTTACTGTTTACTCTCACAAATTCACAAATAGTTATCAAATCAACTCTTTATAGTTATCGCTAGTACTGTACTTCTAATTATCGTAATCCAGATAGTTGCTTCGTTCACTTCACTGTCTGAAATACGCCTCCTGGATGTGAGTAGCGCCGTATTTATACTCTACGAATTATCCTAGGACCTTCCTGAATATTCCATTCTCCAAACCCAGTTTACTAGTATATCATTAACCTAAAGTTGTTTCCATTTCCAATAGATGTCGCTTGTATCACTTTGTGGCGCGTAACAATACATAGGATAGCAACGTGCCATCTCCATTTCCACAATCTTCAAACAGATTCCTCGAACAACTTGTATCTTCACGCTAGTATACTCATGCTAAATATACCGGAGAATCTAAATAAAATCCTTCTTAAACAAATATAAGTTTACCCCGGTAAAAAGTCCTAAAGAGTAATCTCTACTTTTACTCATGCTAAAATATACAAAGAGACATTATTATTTCCAATAAAAATACATAAATACGCAAAACTCACCATTTCCCACCTACTTCTGTATGATTACAAAATAACATGTCAAAATGTCAACACATCACACCACATGCTCTAGCCTTCGCCGCAGTCAGAGTTCAGTGCAACTTTAATGGTCCCACTATGACGTCACTGCGGGACGCCACCGTCAAAGTTTAACAACTATGGGAACGAGCATTGCCAAGGCAACCAATCATAAGGCCGAAACGAAGCGGTTCGTGGCGGCTATAAAAAAAGACGAGCGACAGCAGATCACCCATTCCCAATTAAGAATTTGATCTGAAAGCGTCAGAGTTTAATCTGATTTTTCCCTAATTATCCAAAATCCAATTTTGCTTCCATCTAAGTAGGAATTTACTCCTACTGTAGAAATTTAATTCTGCTACTTTTTCCTCTCCCGCCTAATGGCTGATTTACATTACTCGAACATTGCTAGAAAAGAGAGTAAGTAGTTTCCGCTTATCTGAAAATACTTTAGAACGATAAGGACAAAAGATAATCCAGCAAAATTTTACTGAGTCAAATGTCAAATTCCCCTACGAAGGGGAAATTTTTACTGCCATAATTAGCCATAAAAAGTTCTAACCAGAAGTATATTTTATGGGAGTAAATTTTGCTATTATGGCAGCAAACTCGTACATATAACTACAAGCGTGTACGAATATAATTGTTTACACGTACACAAAATAAAAATATTTGAGGAAAGTTACAGCACATCAGCTGGAATGTGTCAAAGTTTATTAAAAATGTTTAAACATTTTTTAAAAAATGATTAAAAATTTTTTTTATAAATTTTTTAAAAATTTTTTAAAAAATTTTAATTTTTTTTATAAAATTATTATAAATTTTTTTGAAAAATTAATTACCATTAATTTTTTAACTTATATTTTAGTAAGCATATCTTAAGAATCACGAAATACTGAAATTTTAGGTTTTTTTAAGCAAATGAGCTGTTGTAACTGTTTTAACTGGGCTATTCTCTGTACCAAAGTTCTATCAGTACAGAGCGATGTATCTGAGGAATATTGTGAGATCTAATAATTTAGATTTCAAAGTGTTTCCTCAATGCTACCGGAATTAGCTGGGAGATCATACAAAAATCCCTTTATTGGGAAAGGCTGCAAGGACTTCGTTTGGCAAAAAAGTTTATCGACACCTCTGGCGGAAAAACAAAAGAACTCATACACCTTAGGAGGTATCACCTAAACAAGATTAGCTTGACTGAGTTTTCATCTTGCCACTTCTATCGGATGCTCATGAAACCTCGGAACATATGCTCTGCAACTGTAAAGTTTTGGCCAGGTGGTGATTACGCCACCTCGAACATGCTTTTCCTCCACTAAACTACCTCAATCCCAGAATGGCTTTACGAGTTTATAAACAGTCTAAACCTAGAAGGGGAGTAAATTGAACGGGGACTGACATGCACATATATAGATACATTTATATCCTTTAGTAGAGCAAATAAATATTATAAAGGGATATATAAAACAAGCGAGACAAGCAATGCGATTCGATGAAGTCTCCACATTGGAAATGAATCTGCGCGAATGATAAATCAAAGCAAGTAAAACGCTTCTTTCCAGGGTGCTTTATTCCAAGTTTTTTAAGTGCAAGTGTTTTAAACATTAACAATAAAATATATTTCTTTCAAAAAGACTTTTGGGATGATAGAAAATTCAAGTCAAGTCAAGTCAAAGTGCAATTATTTTTTGAACCCCTGCTTAAAGCAGCGTATAACGCTGGGTTCCACGACAGTACAAAGCTTATCAATTAGTTTACATGATTCATAGCAAAACAAACAATACATCAATTTAGAATTATTGCAACTGGTGGACAATCATCGTATCCTACAAACACTTGTTTAAGTTTAGTCATAAGGATTGGCAAATCTAAACGAACATCAGAGAGAAACACAATTGTTGCCTCAGTTTTTGTTTGTTCAATTTCCATTAGTCGCGACGAATACTTGAGAAGTTTCTTAGATGGTCCACCCCAAGTATTTTGAACTCCAAAAAATGCACGGCTACTACTGGCTTGTTCAGGAGGAGGAAATCCCAGGACTGCAACTTTAAGAACACCATCTATGTACTTTCCTTCTGCTAAAACAAAACATCCTGCGCAAAAAAATCCAGCATGAAAGCGAGCTTCGCTTAAATCCAATGGTACTCCTCCTGTAGTTTCTTTTGTTTTTGACCTACCTATCGGCGAGGTATTTTGCTTTCATTTCTGCCTGAGATAAAAACTCTGAGGTTTTGAATTCAATTCAATTTTTTTTCTTTCGCTATTGAATGTGAATCTTGGCACGTCAAAAGCGTTTATGAGACCAAACACAGATTCACCTTCATCCAATCCTATTCGATATATTTCCTACAAAATCCAATATTTCATAAGAAAATCCCAGTGGATAATATTGACTCCTAAATACTTACATTTATAGCATTTTCGATATGTTTTTTTTTTCTATTTGAGCAGTCCACGATTTTGAACGCCTGAGCAGAACTATTTTTGACGTCTGATTATTTTTTTGCAGTTGACAATTTGATGAAATGTCACAAGCGACACTTCGCTATAAAAGAGTGGGAAATAATGTTTTGACAGTCGATCACCTCTTCCTTTTTTTCTAATAGTGCAAAGTAATAAGACCCTCTCACTCACTTTGTCAGTAAAATCGCATGTTCGAGTAATGTAAATCAGCCATAAGTAGGAATTTACTCCTACTGCAGAAATTTACTTCTGCATTAATTTCTATCCCACCCCTGAGTAGGAACTTACTCCTACTGCAGAAATTTACTTCTGCATTAATTTCTATCCCACACCTGAGTAGGAATTTACTCCTACTGCAGAAATCTACTTCTGCTTGTTTTCCATCCCACACTCAAGTAGGAACTTACTCCTACTGCAGAAATATACTTCTGCTTATTTTTCATGTCCCACCTGAGTAGGAATTTTCTCCTACTGCAGAAATCTAATTCTGCTTTATTTCCATCTAAGCAGGAAGCTACTCTTGCTGCAGAAATTTACTTCTGCCAAATTATAGTTATTCTAGCACAGCTACCGTGCTTACACGTGTAGGAGAGAATTTCTGTTTTATTAATAGTGGATTTTCTTTCTTTTCCAGAAATAAGGGAAACAGACCTCTTTGGCAGCATTTTTTTTTTGTTTTTTATTGAATTTTCATTGAATTGTTTTAGTATAAGTATTGAACTCTTTAGAATATAATAGTAAGCTAGGTTAGTTGTAAGTATTGAATTTTGTGATAATAGCAATATATGAATTGAATAAAAATTTTGTATTTGCACATACAAGCTGAGTTATCCTTCACAACCGGCATACACTCCGCTTTCGCTTGAGCACAGATCTCACATTGGACTGCGGCGAAGGCGCGAACATCTGGTGTGATGTGTTGACATTTTGACATGTCAATTTGAAATCATACAGAAGTAGGGAGGAAATGGTGAGTTTTGCGTATTTATGTATATTTATTGGAAATAATAACGTTGCTTTGTATATTTTAACATGAGAACAGGCTAGTCATGGTACAAGTTGTTCGTGGAATCTGTTTGAAGATTGTGGAAATGGAGATGGCACGTAGCCATGCTATGTATGTTAATTGGATAAGTATTCTTTTTGTATACTTTCTGAACGTCATACCTTGTGTTCTTTCTTTTGTCTTTAGGAACATAATCTGGGGAGGAAGCTGCATCGAGGGATTTTATATGTGGACTGAACAGAGCTTTTTTAAATGACAGAATATATTTGTTTTTCCGTAGGAGAAAAGACATTCTAACAAGATTTGTGAATAATTTTTATTACATTGCATTTAGTTTTTTGTGTCATACAATTTATATTTCTTGACAAGGAATAGCAGTCAATGCCTAACCTCAGACCAGTGCCTCGAGGTCCGTGAGCAATAAAATTAATTTTAGCGTACATATATACATAGCCGTTTTGAAAATGTTGAACCGTGGTACAAGATTCAACTGTGATAAAGTTTTTATTTTGTCATATATGTATGAGTGAGGATACAATGTGGCTCCTAAATATTAATTTTGAGGCAGGAGACCAAGTATAAGTAGAGTAATGCCAGCCAGTACCGTTCTTGAATATGGTGAAATCATTAATCTGGAAGAGTAGCTAGGAAAGGAAAAAAGGAATGAATAAATTGGTAGGAATTGTAGAATAAGTAAGATTAGTGTGTACTCGCAACTATAAATATCTTTATTAACTTTGTTTACTCTTAACATGAACTCAGAACGTTAAATATATTTGTTTATTAATTTAGTTATATCATAACATAATATCTATGATTGAATGCATATCTGGTAAATTAATTGCTCTCAGCACTTTTAGTTCTCAAGCGATAAGCAGGTAATCATGTTGCGTAATTTTGGAAGATCGAAGCTGTTTTGAAAATTAGAGTTATGTATGCTTAGCAATGTCATATACCGTGCTAAATAGAAATTAAATAACGTGACTTAAGATAGCGGTTGAGCTAATATTGTGGTCTTGTTGAATCAGCCCAACAGCAATATAGAATAGTGAACTTATTTCATTTAGTTCTGTGCTCTCCTGTGCGAACTCTTGACTTGTAAACAAAAAATATTATACTGGTACTTTTATAACGTAGTTATGATGCTGTAACGGCATTTTATTTCTTCTGTCACTCTCCTGGCGTCCCCTTTTAGCGAGGGTTGAATAGGTCCGCCTCTTTACAACTCTTCTTACAGGTCATCTAAGGGACACTGAACAAAGAAACTGCTGCTGCGGGTGTCATAGGGTGGAATGGGGCAATGCAGCTGAAAACCTGTCATCTGCGCCTTCACAGAGGTAATGTTAAGTGGTATAAAGGTCCCTTCAGGACCGGATGTGTGCTTCGTCTCTTGGTATGAGTCGGCACGGTATCTTTTTGTATATGGCAGGTGGCGGCGGCAGGTTTTCGTGGAACTCCCCACACACTCTCCGCCAATAGCCGAGGTGAGCTAGCGTGTCGCCCTGCGCTTCAAAGCTGTCCACCGAGTGATCTGTCAGCTCATGGTGGCAGTCAGGACTTGACGTCCAAACCAATCACTCAGCATAATTCCATAACAATATTCTGATTAATTTAACAAAACTTCTTCATCAAGTTCTTGGAAAAGCTTAATAAAGGAAGCTAATGCGTACATCTCTCTACATAAGTATTAAAGAACATAGTAACTCAGCATCAACTACATAATGAAAAGGTTTCATTTCAACTGCACATACATATTAAATAAACATAAAATCATATACGAGTATGTATATGCCTTTGGAAGTAGCTCATCATAAAGCTTAAACTTGTATAAACAGAATAGAGTAACATGACAAGCGCACCACATTGCCAACAAGTCAACAACTTGACATAATCCATGGTCCCTTATGTTATCTTCTAATGGATTCTCTAACAAAGGATATGTTGTATACTCCAGAGCACTACCCATTTATCCTTGTTTCCAATTCCGTAAGAGAATACAATAACAGAGTGCAAAATTGCAAATGATTTTTACATCAGGAGGATGTCCTGCTTGGTATTTGAATACATGAAGTAATGCCCTAAGGATGGAGATGGGGATGTACACGTCGGCAGCAAATGCTGAATAAAATACGAGATTGTTGCCTGTTTCATGAAAGTGCCATCTTGCGCTTCGCCAAATTTCCTCAACAGCTCTTGGTGAGAGAATTGCGACGCGACGTTAACAATTAAGCCTGCATGTAAATTTGCACACTATCAATTTATACACTCTCATTAAATTCTCGAGTAATACAGCGACTCGAATAATTTAATAAGCCAGAATAAAATGGACCATACGCTCAATAAAATAATCCACAAATCCTTCGCACTATAGTAGGAACAGGAGTTATAGCTGTAGTATATAGCTACGTAACGTATGCAGGATCAAATGTTGAACATCGTCCATATATTATTCCGCTGGAGCCATCGAAAGGACAGATGAACATTATCACAGTAGTGATTCTAGGAAAATTTGCAATCTGTGAGGCAATCGATGCATGGCATCATGGTGTATGCAATTTGATTTGATGCTACATCCATTTCATGAAACTATTTTAGCAGTGATTAACATAAATTCATCGTTTTAATGGGGCTTTTTTCATGTAATGGAAACGTCCTTTGCTTAAACTGAAAACCCTTGGTAAATGTAACTTGTCAAAGCGATGAAGTATAAAATGTGTGCACATACGTGGTAGCTTTAAGCTTTCAGCAAACCCGTTTATCATTCCTTATGGAAACACAACAAAAGAATAAAATATTCATCGTGTTCAACAGAAAGGCTAATAGTTGAAGGAAGATTGGAAATGTATTTACATTTTTATTTATTTATTTATTTTATTTATTTTCAAGCTACGGCGACAGTATATAGAACGAGTCCAACAACTTACTATCGCATAAAGTTATAAAAAAAATAGAAAAAGTAATGTTAACTTCTATATAAATCATTGCTTATACTACTGTCAATACTTCAAAAATGGTACAGTTAAAGTGATAACTACTTCGTGATATAACATAATAATGTAGGCGAATATCATCAGGGTTAGCCTGTCGTCTAGGTTGGCCACGTATGTTTTTTAGTTTTGACCACTAGCGCCACCAATGTTCGAGCGCGACAAAACTTCTCTCAGTGACAGCGAACTTTTCGAAACATTGCAGACTTGGAGCGTGAACGCAAAACATGTGGCTTGAAATTTAAAAAAAAAAATTCGGCCTTTTATTTCATTCAGTTATTTTTTTCATGCCATTTTCAATCATCTCAGTACATATTTCATTGATCGGCCTACCTTAACAATATTTCATTTTTTTTAAGATCTATATACATATATATACATATTTTTTTTCACCCAATGAATTTGCTATGTTCAGCAGAAGTGGGTCCTTTTTCTCAAACCTTTCCAAAGTTGACTAAATTCTTCTTTTAATGGAAGCTATGGGCAAAAGGGTAGCCAACATTGACGACATCTCCCTACTACTTCAGGTATTAAATAAACTACAGAACTAATTTCATAACGTTAAACCTAATTGCAATAACAAAAAATTCAAATAGTACAAAGCAATTTTTAATAAAATACCATTAATTACAAATAAATACTAATGTCAACTACAGAGGAAAAAATAAGAGAGAAAAAATTAAGTTAACAAGTAATCAAGAGAAAAAGTTATAATTGGTCTAAGACCAATAATATTATACTCCAGATGAAAATATAAAAGTTAAATAAAGTGATAACCCAAAAGTTTTGTATGGGAACACCAAGAAAGACAACCGCGATTTGGTCCATTTTTGGGATTCCGGACCCGAAGGGTGACAACGGGATCCTATGCCTCCGCTGTCCGTCCGTCTGTCTGTCACCGGGCTGTATCTTATGAACTATAATAGGTAGATAGTTCACAGTGTGTGTATTTCTATTGCCGCTATAATAACAAGTAATAAAAAAAAATTAAATTAAAAATTAAGGGGACCCCCATTCAACAAACGTGATTTTTCAGCGCTTTCTGCTCGACCCTAACAATCGCTGTATCGTTTGAAATTTTCAAAGAGTGAGTAATACTATAACTGCTATAATAACAAATAATGAAAATAAAAGAAAGTTAGAAATTAAGGAGTGTCCCTATACAATAAACTTGTGCTTTTGCTCGATCTAAAAATCATTAAATTTGCATTGGATAAAAATGTTCTTCCAAATGAACAGTTTGGTTTTAGAGATAAGCATAATACTTAGCATAATATCACCAGAAATAAACAATAGTCTAACTGTAAAAAAGTCAACTTGTGTAGTTCTCTTAGATGTTCAAGCAGGCTTTGACTCAATATGACATGATGGTCTGATATGAAATGCACAAAATGAATTTTTTGCTATATCTTATTTGAATTATACAAAATTTCCTATATGATAGACACTTCAAAGTATACATATCCAAAACACAAACTCAATACTGCTAAAAATTGTGGCGGGTGTTCCCCAAGGTTCTGTTCTAGGTGCGATTTCATATATCTTATATCTTTCCGAGTCTCTTCAAAAAACTCATTCAACATAATATCTGACTACTTCAATGATGGAAAATTAAAATAAATTGTAGCAAAACACAACCTATGTTATTCACACGAAAGAGGAAATCATGCCACTTACCTTGATCCTGTCTCGTTTTGAACGGTAAAGTATTGAATGTGTTGAAAATGTGAAATAAATCGAGATAGTACTCGACAAGATATTGCCGTTTAAATCACATGTAGCTCAAACTATGCATAAGTTAAATATCTACATTAGGAGGCTCTACCCTTTCATTAACAGAAGCTCAACTCTAAATCTAAAAAATAAACGCTTGATCTATAAAACTATATTCCATGTTATTATTATGTATCAATCTTAGATCATAAAACGAACGGATAGGCTACCTTGTATTAAATTCGTGTACGTGTGATAAGCAATTTTTTTGTGGACACGGGAGGGAAATGACAAGAGGGCTGGGGTTTTAGTTTTTGTCAGTTCGATATTTCTGACATTTCTCATTTGTCATTTCTTAGGTCGGGTGTTTTTTTTTAGTGATTTGTGAGTTAAAACATTAATAAAAGTGTTTTATAATTTTGTGATATTGAAAAACTGGTAGAAGTAATTTTTCTGTGCAAGAGATTTGTTATAATCGAGACTCCGGAATCTATAATTATGGTGGTGAAGTGCGCTGTGTTGTGCTGTAGAAACAAGCGGCGTTATTGTCGTGGAAAAGCATTCTTCAAGTAAGCTTAATAGCTTTACTTATTAATTATTGTGTTCAAAATAAAATAAAAGTGAAATATTAATAAAAATAAACAGCCGTGGTAAAAAAATTAACGTTTTCCAATGCCGGTTTGTTTGCTTACAATTGAATTGTCATTGGGGCTCTTGTTTGATGTCAGTCAAGCAAAGGCAACGACAAGAAATATTATCAGCAAATAAATGGGGCACTAGGAAAACTCTTAAAAATGTAATAAGTTATAAAAGAATTATAAAACTATAAAATGAAAAAATGATACGAATCGCGCTGACAGGAAATTATAAAAGTTGTTCAATATTTGATTAACTTTCAATCACTAAATTATATGCCCGCTCAGAAAATATCGTAGTTTACGACTTCCATGACTAAACAAATACATCGATGCGATTCTACTACATCAAGAAAAATGCTTAAGTTTTTCTTCCCCTTAGCATATCCTTTCGTTTTATGATCTAAGGTATCAATTGCGCTCACTGTCATATTCAAAAATTCCAAATCACGCAAAATAGATATTGACAAATAAACAAGTAAAAAAGCTAGAGTTGGTCTAAGACCAATTCATATGATACCCTCTAGACTAGATGAATGCCCGTACGAAGTTTGACCTTTGAAGTGGTTTTTCGCATATATTTTTAGAGCGGTTCGTCAAACAGTAAAATTGATAAAACAGTTTCATACAATTTCATATTCTGAAGAGCTTTTCAGTACAATGAAAAGGTCTAGGACAGATCGCTTTTACAGTATACGTAAAAAACGTAAATTTTGTTATGGAAATTCTAAGAAGGGGTTGCCCGATTTAGTCCATTTTTGAAGCTTTATTTGCTGTTCCTATGTAAACACCGTGTACAAAATTCCAGGACTCTACGTCGACGCTTTCTCAGGCAGTGTTCAAATAAATAGTGAAAAACGCAATTTTTATTTAGCAGCCCTGCGAAGGATGTAGGAATTCACATTTAGACGAATTTAAATTAAAACTGCGAATTACCTGTCAACTATTTCACTTTATTATTTCTTGTTTTAATATACTTAATCGGCCAATACAAATACAATACAATTCCACGTCATATTAAATTGACTACTGACATACGACTATGCCACATTGCATCGAAGTAAATGGTCCGATACTGATCCTACATACGGCACTCCTTACGGTTTTTTCGCCCCGAATGATACATCCCACTTCTTCATATCATCAGCTGCGACGGTAGTAGTGCTCTGGCCCTCATGGTCGCCGACTTTCTCGACCTGGTATCGGGCGTTCCTTATGAGCTTTGGTTACCTTATGTTATATGGTCCAAGAAACATTGGTTTCAACTTCACTCCTTGGCCCAATTGAGTCCTCCTTATTGCAACCAAGTTGGTTAGTTTGTAAACAAAACAGATCATAAATGATCTGAGAATATACTTCAAACACTGAAAAAATAAAAACACTTTTTTCCTATTTTATCATAGGAATTAGAAAACAGGAGATATTACCTAAGGAAATTGTAATATTTAATTTAATTTTACTTAAAAATTAAATAAATATTTGATATCATCTATTTATTAACAGCCACATCTAAATATTGTAAAAATTCCAGTCGATTGAGTAATTATTGCATTGATTTACTATAAGGAATAAAAATTCCAAAAAGCAAATGCTCCTGTCAATTTTTGGAATCGTATGTTGTGATTATTACAGTATTGATTGGAAATTTTCATACCTCTTGACGGTAAAATACTCTACAAGTTAGTTGTAATCAGTATAATACAAATTGGAGTAATTCCTATTTCCTATTTCAATTTTACAAGAATTCACGATAATATTAGAGTGTATGCGTGAGCAAAAGTTTTATTTCCATAAGCCAAGATATCATGAGCTTGCAAAAGGAAAACGGGAAACTATTTCTCATTGTATACTACGTAAGCTTACACGAGCACATTCTTTGAGTGTCTGAAGTATCACAAGTGCATAATGCGCTATAAACTGTGCCATGTATTGTTATGGAACTGTCAGAGCGATTGACTTGGACGTGAAGTGCAGACTGCCAGCATGAGCTGACAGATCACTCGGTGGACAGCGTTGACTGTAGGGTGGCACACTAGCTCGCCACGGCTATTGTCGGAGAGTGTGGGGAGGTTCCACGAAAACCTGCCGCTGTGCCACCTGCCATATACAAAAACATCGTGCCTGCCAAACCGAAGGCCATAGCACACATTCAGCCCTAAAAGGACCTTTACACTACCTACCACTTACTTAATTGGAAGCGCAGGTGTTCTGCTTCCACCGCCATTGCCCCAACCACCCGGCGATACTGTGGGCAATATGATACAGTATCCCTGTTGACAACCTGAAAAGAGAAGACGACAGCGGACCTAGTCAACCTTGATGGTAGGAGGGCTCCAAGAGAGCGGAAGAGGACATTAAGCTAAAAAACCAGTATACTGTCTATCCATTTCTTTTTAATAATTATAGTTTACTAGTTGATGTCGCAATAAGTAATGAATACAAATGATTTCGACAATGCCTACTGATTATGTTCAAATTCTGACAACAAATTCAATTTCGTTTGGTTTTGGACACTAATGCCTACGGTATTGGTTCAAAAACAAAAACAAATAATTCCTTTCGATACGAATTCAAAGCTGGGCACCAGGGTGTACATTCCTGAACTATTCACAAATCCTTAAGAGACAAATTTTGTTCAAGAAAGAATTTTTTGGGATTCTCCGGTATATAGCAAAAGCTAAAAAATGTTCTAATTTGTTATTTCATCACGCAACTCATTAATTTTTGGTGACAATTTTCAAGTCTTGGTTTGACTCATCAACAGGTCCCAAATAGCGAAATTGGGTGATTTGAAAAACAAATGAAAAAAAGAAGAAAGAAATGAAAAGTTTGAGAAAAATAGAAAAAACAACTTTTTTATTTATTAAAAAAATGTAAACAATTTTTTAAGGAAGCAGATTCATTCGAAGCGAATCGAACCTGTATCGCCACGCAGTGGGCTGAAAAGTAAAGAAAAAAAAGGAAGAAGAAGAAGCGTTTCGTGTCAGCAGAAAACCTTCCACTCATCGGTGCAGCTTGGTTTTCTGCCTGCTGCAGACGCTTGAAAATAGATCAAACTTATCTCTTCTCATATAAACTCTGAATAAATTCTGGGTGTGAATTATATGCGGAAAAGACACTCCTATACAAGCCAGGAGGAAAAATAAATAAAAAGATTACTCTATTGGACTTTTTACCTCAAACTTAATTTTGTTCAAGAAAGATGTTTTTGGGATTCTCCGGTATATAGCAAAAGCTAAAAAATGTTCTAATTTGTTATTTAATCACACAACTCATTAATTTTTGGTGACAAGATTCAAGTCTTGGTTTGAATCAAACCAAGACTTGAATCAAACCAAGACTTGAATCAAACCAAGACTTGAAACTTGTCACCAAAAATTAATGAGTTGTGTGACGAAATAACAAATTAGAACATATTTTAGCTTTTGCTATATACCGGAGAATCCCAAAAAATTCTTTCTTAAACAAAATTAAGTTTAACCCGGTAAAAAGTCCAAAAGAGTAATCTATTTATTTATTAAAAGACAAAATAAATCATTGACAGAAGTGCATGAAGAGGGAAGTAATCCAAGGCTCAAGCTCGTCATACATATTTGTCAATTTCTCTTCTAAAACAAACGCTTATGCACATATACATATATTCAACAATTAAGTTATCATTTCAAGGCTCTATAATTTATACTCGAATTACCAATTGTTTTTCTTTGAACAAAATTTGTCTACGAATCTGTTGTCAATAGTCGGATTTTCATTCAAAAATGAATCTCTAATTGATTTCCTTTAAAAAAACATGCTTAATCATTTATTCGATAGTTAAACCTCCATTTAAAAACTTTGTTTAATTATGAACAAACGGTTTACGTTTACCATTCAGTTTATCTATAGATATATGTATAGCCTTTAAACTAGTCATCCGGTGACTTTGAACTTATCCCGTATTTCTTATTAACTCTCCTTTTGCTTAAATATTTATATAATTATTTATTAGATATAATTCTCTAAAACTGGTTTTGAATTCATTTTCTTTTTGAGCCAGCCCTTCCCTTTAACTCGTACACGAATTTGTCTGTCTGTATATTTATATATATCTTTTTTACTATTTTCGACACTCTCGTAGACCCACTTTTCGTCATCACAGCGAGCTGAAATTTGGCACACAGGTTCACGTCGCGTGACTATTGAATCTATCAAAATTTGAACCAGAAAGTTCCATGGAAAACCCGGAAAATCTGGAAAAATCAGTTGAAAATTTGGTACACATTTGGTTAGTGATAAATCCGTTTCAGGAAAAATGCAGAGTTTTCCGATTTTTCTGAAAAAGTTTCCCGGAATTTTCCGGTAAAAAAGTTTTCTAAATTATGCAGCATCAAGTTCCCTATCAACTAGCATAGCATCATTACTTTCTCTCCGACAATGGTGAAAACTCGCAGAAAAATCGAGGAAAATTCATGTAAAACGCTATTCCGGAGTTTTTCCGACCAAGGAAGCGTTTGAGCGTTTTGCAAACTAAGACAAAGCTGTAGAGCGAAATGAGTTGCATAAAGTTGCTTCTGTGGAAACTCTATGAAAAAGCCGCAAAGCGGGAAAATCATCGGAAAAATTTTCATCGATATGATTAGTGATAAATCTGTTTCAGGAAAAATGCAAAATTTTCCAATTTAGTTAACGTGAAAAAGGCAGAAAATAAAATAAGTAAAAAACGAGTTTACAAACAAAACTGAGGCCAAGCCGCATGAAAATGTAGAAAATAACCTTTTTTTCATACACAGAGGTGGACTCAGATTTTATTCGCTGACAATCACCGATACATTTCAGTATGATCAATCAGAGGTAATAAGTGATTTGATTCATGAAGAGAAAGAATATTCAAGAGAAATGTCCCAATCAAAAAATCTGAGTCCACCTCTGTGTGTGAAGAAAAAATTATTTTCTACTTTTTCATGCGGCTTGGCCTCAGTTTTGTTTGAAAACTCGTTTTTTACTTATTTTATTATTGATTTAATTTCTGTTCAAAAAACTATGGTCGACTATGGCCCTTTTTGATCTACCATGTCCAATATGCTTGATAAATAAGTTTTCTTGTCACTTTTTCTTTATTTGAAAATTTAGCTACGATAGTTTTGTGAGAAGGAGTTAGTACTTACATTGCGTTATATGTGTTCGCCTGTGCTGTGAACAAGATAGATAGGTATATCTGGGGACATTTTTGTTTCCTACCCTGAACGAGGACCATGTGAATTTATCTCATATCTGAGCTTAAGGTTTAGATTAGTTCCCCCTTTTACAATTTACGACTGAAATTGACTGATTGGATTTGAGCTCTACAATAAAAGAATTTTGAAAGAATTTGATAGAGTTCAATTACACAAATTCTAAAGCGGGACTTATCTTTAATTGGCAATACGTGAGTCGAAGATATACAGCTGTGGGAGCGTGAACCTCGTGTGGCTGGGAACCTCTATATTCATAACTCGTGTCCCTGTCAGTAGAAGACTCCTTTATGAGCACTTTTGGCGGAATATATATTCCATATGGTTGCTGCTATACAGCCAATGTCTAAATATAAAAGATTGCCGACCTACACCTTTCCAATCTTGGATTACACCAAAGGATGCATTCGTGTTTTCTTTTAATCCAATGCGTCGAATCAAATGATTTTGTAATTATGAAATGCAATTGATTGTTTTACTTTAATGTTCACGACGGAATTTCCCGCTGATTGCCTGGGAATTTTCGTATTCCATTAGAATGTTTCACTACAAATCCTGCAACCACTTGATTTGTCTACTGGCTTAATTTCTTGGCCAATACAAATTCTTCCTCGCTACTTTTTGATGGCTGCATCCACAAACGCTGAATATATCCAATTTCGAGCACGATGCCACAAGGAAATTCGCGATTTTATACACTACACAATTTTTTACGTCTTTTCACGAGCGTAACTTTTTATGACAAGCACAAGACAGATGTGTACCCTCTTCTTCTTCTTTTTTTGTTCGTCGATCTTCAGCGCGTCTTTCTTCGCCATTCGTGTGGCCGTATGCGTGCAACTCGACTCAGTGTAGCATATTGCTATATGCAGTATGCTACGACCATAACAGTATTCATGTAACTGTGAAATTTGTCAAAAAGAAATAGGAGTCGTTCCTGTGTTTCATTGTATCGATTACAACTGAGTGTTTTATCATAAAAAAGTATGAAAATTTACAGTAATATTCACAACTTTCGTCTTGAACTTCTCAACATATATCTGACTTCCATGCGTATACTATGCTTGCGCCTGCGATGAGACTGTACTTGTGGATACGAACGGGCCACTTTATCTGCTCATTTTGTGATCTTGAAGTGTAAACAAGAAAAAAGTGTTGTGAAGTAAATTTTTTTTAGTGGTCGCAAATGGAATTCATCGCAAAAATTTTAAAAACTTGGGGATTCGAGAGTTTGACGCAAAATTTCTTTAGTGAGTAAAATTTGTAATTGTTACACGCTTGCTTCTCTTATCCTCATTTCGCTACTTCGAATTTGCTTAAAGCTTCAGTCAAAGAAGTTCAACGTATTTATGAATAGTTCGTTTCATTTCGTATAAAGTGAAACATTTGGGCCGTGTGTCATATCAAATTAAAGATCTTGCTGAGTGCTATTAAATGGCATGTTTCATTTTTTTCTATAAGAAACTTTACAACATACTTTTTGTTGTATGTCTCTACACCGTGCTCCTGAGGGAGAGCGCACAGGTATTTTCGTTGGGTAATTCAAACACTTCGTGGACACTGATTAGCGAAAATTTATTTTTATTGGTAACACAAAATAAAACAAATAGCACTCAGTCTGTATTTATATTTATTTATAATAAAAAGTTAGAGTAACAAGGTGAATTTTTTATACACAAGGCTGTATGTATGTATATAAAATGGAATAACTCTGAATTCTTTATACACAAGATTAAAAAAATATCACTACCGACGACTTGTACTATCTTCTCCGCGGTCTGAAAGAAAACTTCCTCGAGGGTTAGAAAAATTACGCCCAGGTACCCGTGAAAAATGAGGAAAGCTTTTTTCCTTCTGTTACTTTCCCACGACGTGAAAAATCGTACGTGGAAAAGTACAAAAAATTAGACGCAGTGCATATCCATGAAATCCGATATGTACTTGTCAATGGTCGAAGTAATTATTTCAAGTCGACCGACGGAATATTGTATGTTTGTATGTATGTACTTTGTACGGCATGCAGGTAAGTATACATACCGTGTGAACAGAATGTATGACTGATAACAAAATGCAACTTATGCTAAATTGCATTTAGTTTCAGTATGAAAATGCATTTTTAAATGCAATTAAAAATTTTAAATGCATTTAAAAAATTTTGAATGAGAAATTCCCTTTATTTTTAACAAATAAATTTTCAATTTAAGGGTCAATTTATACTACGCCAATATATTGCATAGGGCAAGATATTGGCGTATTGACTTTATTCTTGTGATTCGGGTCAATAGGCACCTGGGTCACAACATCCCTCCCCCCTGGGGAAAAGAAAGTTTTATTCTTCTGAGGAGAAAACTTTTTTCGATCAAAAGATATGAGTAATGCTAATAATATAATTATTTTTTTTTTGTTTCATAGCTATTATATCCTTATTTGTTTATTTGCTCCTTTCTTTTCTTTATATTTAGAGTATTGCACATTTGTCTCTTTATTATGGTTAAATATTTACATTTTCCTTACGTGCAATTACACACACATACAAGTGCATTCGTTTAGCAATGGGAGGTGTGGGCAATGCAGACCTGTAAAGCACTTAAGTACATTGGTACTTAGTACTAGTAACAGTACCAGTACCTGGACTTGTATTTGAAAAATTTTAAAGTACCAGTACCGGGACTTGTACTTGAAATTTTTTTTAAGTACCAGTACCGGGACTTGTACTTCAAAAATTTTAAAGTACCAGTACCGGGACTTGTACTTGAAATTTTTTTAAGTACCAGTACCGGGACTTGTACTTAAAATATTTCAAGTCGAAGTACTGGTAACTGGTACTTGTACTTGGAATTTTACAGGTACAGACCTGTAAAGTATTTAAGTACTAGTAACAGTACCAGTACCTGGACTTCTACTTGAAAAATTTTAAAGTACCAGTTCCGGGACTTGTACTTGAAATTTTTTTAAGTACCAGTACCGGGACTTGTACTTGAAAAATTTTAGTACCGGAACTTGTACTTGAAATTTTTTTAAGTACTTAGGGACTTGTACTTGTCCTTAAAATATTTCAAGTCCAGGTACTGGTACTGTACTGGTACTTGTACTTGGAATCTTACAGGTCTGGGGCAATGTTCGCTTTTTTTTAGACCACCACATCATACAAAGGAAAAACACCATCAAAATAGAATTATTTTCAATACGGAGAAAGAAACAGGGGGAAAAAGGAATTCTTTGGGACTTCTCTTTTAAATTTCTTCTTTTTTATTTGTTTGTCTTTTTGTGTTCGTTATTGTTTAATTAATTCATACTTTTCCTTTGGAAGAATGAGTTCATTGGATATTTTAATATTAATTGGGGGAACTCTCTGCAGTTCTTCTGCTTGGGGCAGGAGTTATATTGAAGTTAGGTCTTCTTGGTGCCGCCGCAGGAACATCTTCAAGTATATAGGTATATTTTTACCTTTGTGGGTTTTCGATTTGTATTTCGTGTACATGTAGATAAGTAGAATAGTCATCACTAATGATAATGTCAAATATGCATAGTGATGGATATGATGCTTATTAATTGGGTTTAGTAGATTTAGAATTAGAATTAGAATTTATTAATGTAAAGACGTACACAACATATGACAATCTTTTTTAGTACATTGTTATTTGGTATATACTAAGAAAATCAAAAATCAAAAACAAAAGCAAATTAAAAAGATTAACCAATAAAAGAATAATAAAATACTAAAAACAAAAATAAAAGATATACTAATAAATAAATAAAATACTAACTTAAGGTAGAACAAAAAAAAAGGCACGAAAACTAAATGTTAAACTATAAATGAATAAACAAGCTATGTTATAAAGATAAAAGACACAATGCAAAGAAAAGAAAGACAGTAATTAAAATCAAGTTAAAAATAAGAACAAAAAAAATAATTTTTTAAATTTTTAAAGAAACAATAAAAGAATGAAAGAACCAAACATCGAAATTGTTGCCAGCGTTCAGAGAGCTTAGGTCACTGGGCAGCAGCCCAGATAGAAAAATGGCACCTTAGTAACCCCTTGAATATGCCGAAGCAACCGGCGTTTTGAATATTTGCTGGTAAGTTATTCCATAAACGAAAGATCTGAACATAGTAATAATCCTCAAAGATGGCTCTGCGAAACCGTGGCATGACCAAATTTTGATTCCTGGCTGATTGAAAGAACTGAATATTATCAAGCAAATATATTGGGGTGTTGGGGTTGCTTTTAGGTTGAGATACGTGGACAGAAAGCAACCAAGAAGCTGTAATTTATAGGGCGACACATGGTCGAATCTGCGTAGGGCAAAGATAAATCTGATGCAGTCGTTGAAGGCAACTCCAAGCTTACGTCTACATGTGCTGTCAAGCTTAGGAAACACTAAGCTATCTAACGTGAAGAGTGGCAAAAGAAGTATGTTAGCAAGCCGTAGTCGCATTTCTTTGCTTAATATATCGGCCGACAGCCAAGCTGCCGAAGGCCATAATAAATCTTACGTATAGAAGCATTAACATGATCACAGCACTTCATATTGGAGTTGATAATTATGCGTAGATTTCTAATTCTATTCACTAATGTAAGATTAGTTCCGTTGAGCTCAGCTGCTGGAAGTTCATCAGTATGAAGACTATTATTGTGGACTATCATATATTGTGATTTTGATACATTCAACTTAAGCTGATTGTTTACTGACCATTTGTGTATATTTTTGAGGTCGTCATTTAAGCGAGCAAAGCAATCCTCTATTACCCCAATAGGCCTGTCTAGGTATATCTGAACATCGTCAGCATACATATGAATTTTTGCATCCTTTATAACTTCCGGTAAGTCGTTAATAAATATACTGAACAAAAGAGGTCCAAGTACTGATCCCTGAGGAACTCCGCAAGAAGACCAGATAAAGTATTTTCCACTTTAACTTGCTGCCTCCTATCAGTTAGGTTTTTCCGGATTAGCTGAACAGCAGAAGAACAAAAACCAACATTTGAAGACAACTTATCCAAAAGCATATGATGACTAAATACTGTCGAATGCCTTAGAAAAATCCAAGAGCACAAGAACGCTAATGTGATCCTTATCAAGTGAACATCGTATATCATTGGTCACTTTTAGTACAGCTGATTCACAGCTATGGTGAGAACGGAAACCGGACTGCCACTCAGAGAGAAAGTTCGTATCCTCCAAGTACTCCTGTATCTGCGCGGCCATCAACTTTTCTAAAACTTTAGAAAAAAAAACACAAAATGCTAATCGGCCGCAGATCATTCATATCCTTCGGAGATATCTTTTTTGGAAGTGCCAGCACCGTGGCAGTCCTCCATAAGCGCGAAAAGTTGAGAAGGTCAGGCAGGAATTAAAGACATGTAATAAATGTCTAATTATGAACGGTAGAACAATTTTAATGAATCGCGGAGAAACTTCATCCGCTTCCACCGCATCTGATCGTATCGCATGTATAGTCCTTAACACCTCACTTGCATCAACACAACGGAAAGAGAAAGTTATTTCATGTTCAGTTAAAGGAGAAGAGTGATAAGAGAGATCTGCTTGAGCTTGAGCTCGGCGAACGGAAGTGAAGAAAGCATTTAAGTTATCCGGGTGGATAAAGTAAACTCCTTTCCACTAATGCCGGCCCTCTTAAGATTTTTCCACAGTATCCTTGGGGACAAGTTGGGGTTTAGTTTCGATGTAAAATACAAACGCTTTGACCTTCGAATTTCCGCAGTAACTAGATTTCGAGCCAGTCTGTACAATTGCCTACTATAACTAGTTTTAGCACGACGATGGAGTCGATAGAGATAATCTCTCTCAATAATGAGAGTAGATATTTCAGCAGAAAACCATGAACATCCAGTGGCCAAAATGCGCTTTCTTTTCAGCGGAACATGCCTCTCATACAAATATTTTATTCGACTGTTCAGAATATTTGCTTGTTCGTCTGTTGAGGAAGTATTATATAGGGCAGACCAATCTAAAGAATCACACTCGATAGCAACATCTCGCAGATTAATATTTTTATAGTCCCTAAATTGGATCACCTCGGCCTCTGGAGGTCTTAAGGGAATCATGTAGCTAAAAAAAAGTATGTCGTGATCGAATATACTGGGAGGGCTAAGCTGGCTTTGAAAACAGATTCGCTCTGGATCTGATGTCAAAAATAAGTCAAGAAGTAGTCAAGGTTTAAAAATTCACTAGACGAAGCACAATGACGAAGAATATCGACATTAAAATCACCACCCAAAATAACATGCTGATAACTACGAGTAAGATGCGATATGATACCTTGAAACCCATCAATATTGCCAGCATTCAAATTTCCCGGTGGACAATATACAGCGCCAATAATAGCAAATTACACATTTAATAGCAGCCAAGTTAACCTCCAACAAAAGAAATTCCATACCGGGCATCTCTGAAGCTCCTACAATCTTTGCCGCATAGCAATCTCTTATGTATATTGCTACGCCACCACCAACTCTATGCTTCCGATCATTGCGGAATAGATTAATACCCTTGTAAGCTAACTGAAGAGGAGAGAATATGTTGCCGTAACCAGGTCTCGTTGGCCAAAATAGCATGCGCATTTAACCCCAGGAACATTTGCTGAATTTTACCAATTTTATATCTAATGCTTCTAGCATTGAATGAACATATATTAAAGCCCGATGCCCGACTACAAAGAACCTTCAACATTGTTCCCACCATGTCCAGAGAATACATATTACTCATATCGAGTATGAGTTACTAACACACCAGGTGCAAGTAACACATTCAAGGGGCAGAGCAATACCATAGTCACTGTAAGGCGGCAAGAAGCACACCAAAAGCAAAGTTTACCTAATAATACGTTAAGAAGCTGGTGAGATATACGAGTGTTTTACATTTAAAATGCACACAGCAAGAAAAGGAAGAAAGAAAGAAAAAAAACAAGAAAAAATCAAACTCTCTTTAAAAATTTTACGAATAAAAATTAAAAATGTGAAAGCGCAAGTTGCATGCACCGAAACAGAATGGCAAATGTTTCATTTTCGTAAATAAATGAGAAGGGGCGGAGTTTTCACGTTTTACTCTCATAAAATGCTCCCGCACTTTTGTGAAACCCGGTTTTCATGAAATATTGATAATGTTAGGACACACGTTGATGTTGTAAAAGGTCTAAAAGGACACATGTTGTTGCTGTAATCCGATGATATTTGAACAGCACGTGTTTCTGTTTACATTCGTTTTGCTATGAAGAGATTAAGTGGGAGAACTCATGCTGGATTCTCTGATATTTTCGGGAAAAATGAGAATTTCATTTGAGAGGAATTTTACATCTCCTTTCAGCATCTGGGCCAAAGCGAAATTTATCTTTTTCTTAAAAATGGGAAGTAGTGTGGTCCGAAGCACATTATTATGAATAGATTGAAAGGATTTTGAGGGATTTAATAAGATTTTGTCGTTCGGGTAATCCTACGTTCTCTCGATTTTTGTTTTTACCTCGTTGTCTCAGTTGCACTACAATAGTGCATAGACAAGTTCTTTTCCCCCATTCATACAAAAGACGAACGTATATGAAATTACTTGTTTCATTCTAAAAAACACCAGAAAATTTCCCATTTTGCTCTACAACTTCTTAACTTATTATTAGGTAAACTTTGTCAAAAGAACGCTGACAACATTTTCGATTTGACAAGAAATAGAGAAATAATTAACCTGTAAATTTAAGAGTAATAGAGAACTATAAAGATATATAGATTTAGACCGGTTGCGAAAATTATGAAAGAGTAAGCAAAAGAGAAAAGTAGAGAAGAGAAAAATATGACATTATTATTATTATTAGATCATATTAAAACACTCCAACCTCAGCAAGTAGCACGTATTAAATTATCGTCATTACCGGAATCCAACTGCAATTCATCGTTAGTGTTCAATCTCAGCACGTCGCACGTTCTCAGTCTGGAGGGTCGATCGTTTTCTCCCCGCTTGAGATAAACGAAGCCGCCACGAGTGAAAACTGAATGCAATAGTCCCTGCTTCCGCTGACTTAGAGCTTCCCGCTAAATTTCCTGATTTTTGGGTGTGAGGCTTTCATTAATATATGTAGAGTTTTGTGAAGCAAAGCCCTCAATATCCATCAGCTTTAGTCCCTTATTTTGTTTAAATGCGGAGATAAATGCACGTTGCTCACTTACATAGGAAAACTTAACAATAATTGGAGCATGAGGTGGCTTTTTAGAAGTGCTGCTGCTAGCCTCACGCGCAGGTCTATTCGAACGAAAAGCATATGTATAAGGGGAGGGATTGTGATTAAATATTTTACAGATGTTTTTCAAGATCTTTATTGGATTGTCGTTATTACTTATCGGGATACCTCTAATTATTGCATCAAATAACCTCTGTTTATTGATTAACTCCTCATATCCGTCCTCAAGCGTTGAAACACGAAGTGCAAGATCGTCATACTTATGTTGGATTGTAAATAATTTGGATTTCACGCCATCGACTGCAGCATCAACAATTTCCGAGATTTTCTCCTGTTAGAGACGCAGACGATCTTCCAATCCAAACCGCTTCTCAAGTTCCCCAACTGCAATATTAAGCTGAGAGTTCAAATTTTTAGGGGGCAAGTGGCTATCGTCGCTTTGATGAATAGCACCAGTAGACCCACTGCGAGTGATTGCCGGACTTGAACTGGTCGAATTCGTTCTCTTAATGTCTTTGTGAGTACCCGAAGAGTTCGTGATTTTAGCGGTTTGTCTACCAGCTATTGTATAGAAATTCAATAAACAAATTTCAGACAGAAAAATTGAAACAAATCAGTATCACCTCACGCACAAATATTTTACAAAACTGGCTAAAACTTAACTGAAAATCAGAGCGAAGCTAAACACGTCTACTCAGTTGCGCACATAGTTTGCTTCCCGTTCTTTTTGAAGATGATTTATTTTAAAATTTCTTCGAGGTCCATGTTGTTCGTGATATTTAACCCTGGAATGGCAACCGTGAGTAATTTTTACTCACTTTCTGCTTGAAGGCTGCACTGCTCTTTACAACATATGACCACAGCGTCCCCACTTCTTAAGTGCTTTGCCTGAAGCGAGATTGTTAGTTTAAGGGAGAGAGAGCCTTCCCAGCAGGTCAACCCTCTCATTCCTCATGCTCCTCATTGGCCGGTAACCCAAAATTGTAGTATAAAATCTATTAAAAACAAAGAAAAATTACAAGGTGTACAAAATATGATTCTTTCATTTCTAATTATCCTTACTTCATTAATTAAAATTTTTTTGTATAAATTTTAAATTATTCTTGCGGGAATGCTATTCTTTCATTTTTCTGTTATTGTATTCCGCTAAAATATTTCAGCTCTTTTGTTTATAATTTAATGGTGTGTGAGTAATATTTACTCAGGGTTACCAATAAGCGAATATTGAAAGGGGTTAGTATTTCAGGGTTAAGGGATTTCTTCTTATGTACGTTTCCGTAGAGAGAAGCGTCATATGTTCGATTATGTTGAAAATGTTTGTTGTTGGGATGAAATGGGAGTTAAATTCTGATATTTTTACGTTATGTCCTTGCAAGATCAATTCTTTGCTGCGGACATAACAACCTGGGTAAATATATATTGTGCCCATGCCTTGCAGGGTTCGTGAACTAATGGAATCTTCACAAGTGATGTCTATATGAGGGGATTCTTTAAGGGAGAAAAGCCATGCATAGTAGCTTGATAATTGTATCATATAGTAGTTCTGATTTGAAGTCAAAATTTTACAATTTGTTGTAATAGGTTCCTTTTTTATTAAATTGATTTCACATTGATTTACTCCATCATGGGTGATGAAATTTTGCAATAAAAGTGTGTACGGTCCAAAGTTGCGCAATTGTGGATTTCCGGGAGTGTTAATTCGATATAGTGCTCACGATTGTAATCAATTAATATGTATTCCTTTAATGGTTCAATATACATATATAAATGAACCGTTTAGGATTGTCCGTAATGGCATTGCTTTAAAAATTTGGTAAGGTTCTTTAAAAGGAAGTGGGACTCGGAGTTCTATAATTAGTTTGGTGTTGAAAACATTTGTAGATATTGTGCTTAATTTGTAGATTTGTGAAAATATATTGTCTCTGGAATTCATGGGCAGTATCACTGAATTTGGTAATTCCAGTCTAATCTTTGATAAAATCTCTTCAATCTTGTTAGGCGATATTAGTGTAGGGTGAAATTTTGTTGTTTGGAATCAGTTAAAAGATCGATTAATTCTGATTGTGTATTTTGATATCTGAATGCCATTAATGAAAAAAGGGAGATTAATGATTCTATTTCAATGGATATTTTATTATCCAATATTCTATTTTCCATTAACGACGGAGATATTTGTATTGAAATTAGTTTTTTATGCATATTCAGGAATTCCTGGTTTTCTTGAATATTTGAGCTGTTGCTTCGATTATCGCGGTTTGTTTTTTCATAAAGGAAAGAGGGAGTTTTGGTTTAAAGTGAGATTGTGAATTTGTTCATCGTATAACTTGGCATCATCTTCATCTAATGTGCCGAAAATAGCTTTGGAGATACAGATTATTGCATTGAATAAAGCTCTTTGTTTCCTACTTTGAGTTACTAGGATCATATTTTTGTATTCTATATTTGCTTTGATAAGATTTATTTGTAGTAACGTACCGTTACAAGTACTGGAGTGCGTGGAGCCAGCTGGAGCAGACGTTCCATCGTGCGTGTTACTGGTGTCAAAGTGATGAATAGCGTCATCAATCTGTAGTGCAGTGCAGTGAAATTTTTTTAAATATAATATAATAACTAAAATCTGCCGCGCCGTTTTTTATTACATCATAAAATAAAACAATACCAGCCAAGTCCAGGGCTTTTCTATGCCCTGCCGGCATTCCACAAGCCAGCAGCACAGTACGGTGGTGTTTATCAAATCTCCCATGTACATCAGTGATCAGTGCAAGGTCATTAGCCCTTGTCACTGATCAGCAATACGGGTGTTCCCAGCTGTGGTCATTGAACTGCACGGTCTGAGGTACTGAAAGCAGCAAATAGGCATAACACTATTGCTGTTTTTTTTACCTCGCCGTGTCGTTGACTGCAGCTGGGTGCCCCTAAATAAATATTTGTGTTGTTGTGTGTCGCTCTTTCTTCTGTTTTTTTTTGTTTTGCTTTGGAATATGCAGAATTTTATTTTAGAACTTTGCAACATTCGCGGATTGGGGGCAAATCGATTTTCGGTGTACTGCCACCTTCAATCAAAAAGTCGGGCAATTCTTGCGCTAAGTGAAACCAAGGTCATTTCTGATGCTGATTCTAATCAATATCACGTCCCTGGTTATAGCTTAGTGCCTCTTTTTTCTCCACATAGGGGGATCGCAATATATATTCGGAATGATGTGGCCTTTACCACCTTCTGCCAATCCTGAGTCTAATTACATCTGGATTAGGTTCAAACTTCACAGGCACATCATCTGCTTTTGCTTCCTTTATCGCAGCCCAAATATGTCTGATGACGACACGGTATCCGCATTTGACAATATCTCCAACAATATTGATCATTTGCTTTCTGTCTCCCCATCTTCCGAAATCGTCCTGGCAGGCGATTTTAATGTCCATAACATATCGTGGCTCAGACATTCTTCTACCACAAGTTCTGCGGGCCGATTCGTTGAACTATTTTGTGAATCTTTCAATTTGCATCAGCTAGTGGATGCACCGACGAGAATTCCTGATGCAGCTGGAGATAGGGCCAATTTACTAGATTTGTTTCTGTCATCTCACCCTGACAAATATTCCATCTCAGTCGGCTCCCCTCTTGGTAATTCAGACCACTGTCTAATCACGGCTCAATTTATCACCTCAACTCTGCGCCGCCCTACTTCTCCATCTACAAGTAGGCTTCTCTGGCACTATAAGAACGCTGATTGTGAAAGTCTCAATCAGTATCTTAGAGATATAGATTGGTCGGTCTGTTTTGCTTCCAGGGATGCTGATGAATGCACATTAGAACTTAGTAACATACTAAGTCTAGGCATGCGTGAATATATTCCGTATTCTTACAGCAGATCTCAACAACAGCAAAATCGCTCTTGGTTTAACGATAAGTGCAACCAAGCTATAAAAGCGAAAGATTCTGCTTTTCGCGCCTATCAAGTGCATCCTTGTCCAGAACTGAAAGAAGTCTACAAGACTGCACGGAACACCTGCAAGTCCATTATCCTGAGAGAAAAATTTCTTTTTGACCAGAATGTTAGACAAAGAATCTTGGCGAGCCGCAAAGGTAGTAAAGGTTTCTGGTCCCTGGTCAAAACCATCAGGAACAACTTCAGCAGTTCCCCTATACCTTCACTACTTAATAATGGTGATGTGGTTGTTGACTCCCTGGATAAAGCTAATATTTTGGCTGCTAGATTCGCATCAAATTCTTTTCTTCCACCCACTTCACAGGCACCTGTCGTGCATCCCCCGTGCGGATGTGTACAAGAACCAATACACATCCGTACGAGAGATTTGTTCAAGGTCCTTAGTGGTATCAACGTCTCTAAAGCCGCAGGCCTTGATGGTTTCTCGCCCCTATTAATTAAAAGATGTGCCCCATCCTTGGCTAAACCTCTGCGCAAACTATTCTACCTGTCCTATTCGACAGGAAACTAGCTCACGTTCAGCCTATTCCCAAGAAAGGAGAGGGTAGCGATCCCTCAAATTATCGACCAATTGCAATCACTTCGATTCTTTCAAAGGTTTTTGAATCTATCATTAACTCCAAATTAATGAAGTATCTGGAAACCAATCAGCTCATCACCGATCGCCAATACGGCTTCCGGCACGGTCGCTCACCTGGAGACTTGCTGACTTTTCTTACGGAACGTTTGGAATCGTAGTCTTCACAATTTTGGTGAGTCCAAAATCGTTGCTCTAGATATTTCAACGGCCTTTGATAGAGTCTGGCATCCTGCCCTTTTAGCCAAACTCAAAGCACTTGGTCTTTCCCCTCCTCTTCTGTTATGGATTGAAAGTTTTTTATCTAGTCGCCAAATACGTGTTGTATTAGATAGCGTTATATCTGAACCTCATCCTATTAATGCCGGTGTCCCCCAGGGCTCTGTTATTTGTCCGACTCTATTTCTCATCTTCATTAATGATCTGCTTTCCCTTACTTTCAATCCTATCCATAGCTTTGATGATGACCGTACCCTTGATTT
The DNA here is from genome assembly GCA_963930735.1 of Dioctria linearis. Lineage (NCBI taxonomy): Eukaryota > Metazoa > Arthropoda > Insecta > Diptera > Asilidae > Dioctria > Dioctria linearis. The sequence continues at coordinate 55,016,817 of OZ005743.1, read as the reverse complement.
CGCATACTCCTTTGACACCCTTGCGGATTCCAGAGGGAACGCCACATGTGTTAAACGAGACTGCATGATTAGATCATTGATTAACGATCTTGACAATATTCTCGCTTGGGGCAAAGTGAATCGCGTCGAATTCAATGCATCTAAGGCCCAAAGCTGTCTCATCTCATTAAAACAAGACCACCACTTAACCACTCCCGTTTCGTTTGATGGTGCATTAATTTCTGATTCACCGTCACTAAGCATTCTTGGCATTAATATTTCCAGTAAGTTAAGCTGGACAGATCACATCTTCTCGGTTGCCAAAGAAGCATCAAAATGTCTTGGTTTTTTGAAAAGGTGTAAGAAATATTTCAGCCCATCAAATATAGCGCTCCTCTACAAGTCCTACATCAGACCTAGAATGGAATACAATTCCCATAACTGGGCCGGGGCTGGTCGCACAGCCTTAGCTTCATTGGATATTGTCCAAAAGAGAGCCTGCAAGCTCATTGGCGCTCATTTATCGCTATATGCATGGTCAATGTTCTGATGAAATATCTAGTCTGATCCCTTGTAGAATAGTTCCTGCACGCAATACTCGCGCTGCATCCCGCGCTCATCCTTTTACCCTTCAAATTACCTTCGGCCATACACTAAAATTCCGTGATGCTTTATTATCCCGAACTGTGCGAATGTCGAACAGTCTACCATCTTCTGTCTTTCCTCCGGCATACAACCTGCGAAAGTTTAAGGGCGACATACATCGGCACCTCCGCCGCTCTCCTCATATACCTTAATCCTTTCCCTATCTCCTTCCTGCCACGCTGTGCTTTGCATCATAGGGTATCCCCTGAGCTTGGCTTAATAATATAAAAAAAAAAAATGTGCCATTGCTGAATTTCCGTTGAATTTCTGGCATGTTGTGGTGTATTTGAGTGATCTTACGAGAATTTCCTTTGAGGTCACCGGGTATTATATTTTCGTTCCTAACGGAGCAGTGGAGTTTAATTTCCGCTATAATAGGCGAAGCCTTGTTGTTCAAGAAATGGCGAAGGCAAATGACGCTTTGCACCAATTTAATTAACGTTTACCTTGTTGTTAAAGAAATGGCGAAGTCAAATAAGGCTTTGCACCAATTTAATTAACGTTTACCTTGTTGTTAAAGAAATGGCGAAGCCAAATAAGGCTTTGCACCTATTTAATTAACGTATACCTTGTTACTGAGGAATAGGCGAAGCCAAATGGGGCTTTGCACCTATTTAATAAACGTACGCCTTGTTGAAGACTGAACTAACTCTTTTTTTTATTCTTATTACTGCAGTATATTTACACAAAAATTGTCTTACTCTAAGACTACTAATACTATACAGAGTAATATATGAAATACCTCTGACCCAGCACTTTGTTTATTTAACGTATAATTCATACAAAGTGTAAGTCGAAAGTATTTCATTAAGAACTATTACTTAATTTTACTAATTACGGAAGCATGCAAGTCACGGCACTCGTTGCTTTTTATAAATTTATATGTATACCTTACCCAATCCATGTTTCGGGTTTTCAACTCATTGTTTATTTTAATTTCTTTCCTACTCAAATTACACTCAGTACTTTGCGGCTTATTACAAAAACAATTTAGTTACTTGCAAACATATGTTCTACCTCTGGTGCAAGGTCGTCGTATACCAACGTGCGAATTCTTGCGCGCAGTGGTATTATGACATCATTCACTGAAATAATTGAGGTAGATCAGTGATGATTAATTATGTATGTACGTATACCGTTTGCTTTTACATGCAGTGGAAACTGATGTAGGTATGTAGGTGTACCATGCCGTAAACTTTTTGTTTTATTTCCTGATCGGAATATGTGAAATGTTTACTTGCAATGTACTGATGTAGGTAGGTAGGTATGCAATGAGTTGCTTCCGGATGAAAATTGATGTTTTATTTGGGATTTTATGATGTTTTTAGATTGGAGTTTATTTGGGATTTTATGTATGTAACAAATCTCCCCCTTGTAAAAAAAATGTGTTATTCTTTGAAGAGGAAACATGATGAAAGGGTTTTATCTTATTGGCAGTACTTCGTTATTGATTTTATATGTATAAATGATGTCGAGCTCCGGGACAAGCATACGGATAGGTCGTTAAGACTAATAAGTACAAGTTCATCTATGTCTACAATAAATTAAATTAAGGTTAGAAATACGTTACAATATTTCTTATAGTAGTACAATAAAGTTATAATATTTGATAGTTTGTTTGGCACATATTAAAAATTTCACATTGTAATTGTTTTTTTTTTTTTTTGGATAGGGCATGGTTAATAATATTGTTTATACATATTTGTGTGTACATATTTTTCTTTATTACAAGTATTGATAATCAGATTGCTTTAATTCTTATTGTTATAATATATTCTTCTTAATTAATTTTATTAATTATATATATTTGTTTTTTTTTTTTAATGTTTATACATAAGATATTTTTCTTAATTAATTTTCTAATATTAGTATACATTTATAGGTATGTTGGTTTTTAAGTTGGTCTCTTTTACAAATTAACATTTTTAATTTCTATTATTGTACATATATATATTATTTTTAATTCTAATTTATGTGTATATATGTATATATTTTTACAATTATACATACTCGTATGTATGTATTTATTTTTAACTATAATATACATATGTATATGTATAAATATTTGAATTTTTTTTTTTTTTGTAGAATTTATATATCAAACAAGGCAGGTATTTCTTATTATTTCTGGTATTTTTAGAAACTTATATTCAATGATTAATTAAACTACTTGTAAATTACGAGGTCTTTTAATTGAATCTAGTTCAAAATTGGTTAAGGATGGTGGAAATGGTGGTGGTGGAGGTATTGGTAAATTGTGTCTACTATTTGTCTGTGGAGACGAAATATTTTGTGGTTTAATTGAACCTTTAAATTCGAGGGGCGATGCGTTCTTTGTTTGTTGTCACCTCTTCTGATGGATTAATTAGTGGGTTTAATCTGGCTTTGTGAGCTTTTGAGATTTCCGATTGGAAGTTTTGGGAGATTTGTTTGACTTTTCCAGTCGACACCTTTTCCTGGGGTTGAGTATACGAACGACACTTGGTATCTACTTTGCCTTCGGGATTTATGTCTTCCGTAATTTTTACTTTAGGTTGTGGATGTGTTGCCGCATCTAATTGAGGTTTTGGATTACCGACGATTACTACTTTGGGAGCTTCTACTATCTTTTTCTTTTTCTTGTTTTTTATAGTTATACATAGTTTTATTATTCCGATTATGCAAAGTAATAAAATCACTGTAGAACTCAGAGATAGGGAGCTTATTTGAATCAGTTCTGATTTGTTTCGCTCTTTTCTTTGTTTTTCCAGTGTATTTATTTGCTCTTCCAGTAGATCTAAGGAATGTGAGTTTTCATTTAGAATATGATTGGCATCTTCTGCTCTTATCATAATTATATGTTTTTTAGCGGTGTTATTAACATTTTTTATGTAGTTCTGAATGGTCTCCGTTAGGTTAGTATTTATAGGGTGAGGATATTCTGGCTGTGTGATTTTAATATTTTGTTGGTCTTCATCTTCAAAATATATAATCTGATCAGCTATTTGGAAGTGGCAAGGTGTGTTTAGGATTATCATTCCATTGCCGAAGAGGTTGGAGCTATGCAGAGTTTTTCCGCAAGCAATTTTAATTTTCTGTGTGGTATGAAACGAAAAGAGCCAGGAATTTTTCCTGGTTAGTTTTATTAATAATTGCGGAGCTTGAGTTTGAGCTAGGTATTCGCATTTACCAGTTTCATTGTATGGATTAAATAGGAAGTTTATCGGGCACTCGTTCACGTAATGCCCTTGAAGAATTGGGTTTAGTAGTGGTCCAATGTAAGTGCTTTCATTAAGATTATTCAATAGTTTCTTATATACTCAGAACTCGGATTGTTTGAACATTACGAACTTTTGTGTTGGTATGTGACTGGCAATATAAGTGTGTCTTATGTCCAGAACTAGATAATGATTGTTGGGAGTTTGGAAGGGGAATAAATGGATCTGCTTTAGTTTGAAAGGTGGCATATTAAGAATCGGGAATGTAATTCGTATTACCAAGAGCTCATTCAGTATTCCAGATTTTACCTCCAGAGTTTGCGTTAAGATTGCTAGGTCCTGATTTCTACTAGCTTCTTGTGGATGGGCTTTGTAATAGTCTTCTAACAAATTGGATGGCGATATTAATAGCGGATGAGCTTGATTATTTTTGAGAGCGGTTAATATCTGAATAAAATTTTGCTGTCTTAATTCTACGTCCAACACCTGTAGACTAATTGTAGATATAAACTCTTGGATACGTTGTCGCGTGCTTTTTTCTCCATTGACCATGTCAAGCAGATCATTCACGGTCTTTGTTAACTCTGTGGTTGGCTTCAAGTTGATTAATAGGTTTCCTTAACTTTTCAAATGAAGTCTTGAACAGGGTTATTTGACTTTTTTCTAATTCTAGAAGCGCCTGTGTATCCGTCTCTAAACTTCCAATCTTACTATAAATTTGTTTCTCATTCGTTGCATCCATAGCTCCAAAGAAATAATGTAGTCCACTTCCTATTCCATCGAATAAGGATCTTCGATGGCGGATGGTTACCATCTCCCTGATGGTCTTTGTTCTCTTTTTTATGGACCCACTCGGACTATGTATGTAGGCGTTTTGTTCCGTACATGCGCTTGTAGTGGAATTATGTACCTCGCATAGTCGATTTATAAGGAAACCGGTGTGTTCCATCAGTGTGGTTACCGCTTCTAGATCGCTGATGTTTATTTGAGTGAACAAATTCCATGTATCATGAAACAAAAGAATTTGTCCAAGTTCCTCGCACATTATGCCCGTGTTATTTAGGGTCTGGATATTGAAGGGTTCTGCTGTGACTTTTGGTATTGCCGTGAGGATGGCCAAAAAAGTACCGATGAAGATTAGCGTCATCTCTGGAGAAGAAAAATAGGTTGTAAAGACAGATCATCGGTGAATAAATGTATAATATTTATAAAAAAATATATATGTATGTATATATATATATAATAAGGGAAATTACGCCATAATATTTTTTATATTGTTTTTATTGCATGAAAATTCTTTGTTTGATGGTAGTAGATGTTTTTATAGGTCAAATGGTCTCTATTTTACTGATTTTGCGTTCTTTGCTCTTTACTGTATTTATTATATTGAATCGTAAATATTATCGGGTCATGCCAATTTAGGTAAGCTCATTCTCCACTTGCGGTTGGAATTGTGTTATGTCCTGTAATTCTGTTTATTTTTACAATTTTGTCATGACTTGCACTTGATGTCGACATGAATGGCTTCTAGTGTTGATCGGAGTTATATGGTGATTTACCAGATAAGCAGTTTTTATGTATAAATAGAATGTAACATAATTCAGTTTTATACATTGTTAATTTGTGTATTACAAACTGTTGTGCTCTTGAGTGTATACTTTTGTTAAAAATATGGAGAAGAAAATTGGTGCTGCTTTTGATAAGTTGATGGCCTTGGCTAAATCGACTATCGACCCGTATAGGAATGTTGAAGGTATGCCCTTATATCGAGTGGACCAGCCAATCGAGCCGTACGCGCCTCAGGGGCTGCCTGGGACCTCTCAAGAAGTACCGGCTTACGTACCTGGACCTAGGAGGCTGACTTTAGAGGAATATCAAAGGAGGACTAAGAAGAACTGCGGAGATCAGCCAGATATGGCAAAGAAAACCAAGTCGACCGGAGGAGGTAGGCGTGTTAGGCTAAACCGAGAGTTCATTATTTCAGGCTGAGGGCTAGTCTAGCCGCTACAACCGAGGAGCGTGCTCAGTATGAAGAAATGGCCAAGGGAAAATTGAAAGAACTTAACGCCTTCAAAAGGACTAAAAAGAGAAATTTTAAACACCAACAAAAAAACAAAAAAAAATATGTCTAAATTATGAAATAAATGATTAGTTATATATTTAAATTTCTTTTTCTTTCATTAAACCCAAAAGAAATTTTTACCATTTTTATCCCTGAATAGGTATATTGAGGGGTATTATTTTTCTGCATGAGAAATTCTTCTTTTTAATTTTTTGAATAGGTGCCTACTATTGCTGCATGGGAATTGCAAAAATATATATATATATATATATATATATATATATATTTTTTTTTTTTTTTTTTTTAGCCATTACTCATGGAATGGTTTTAATCTGTTGTTATGTACTGTTACTCTTCGTTTACCGATTTGAATAACAGTATTAACAGGGGTAAAAGCTTTTACCACGAGATATGGACCTAGCCATATCTGGGAAAGCTTGAGTTTTTGGCCGGTTTTTTCAGTAAAACTTTATCACCTGGTTGGAATGTTACCGGGCCTGAGTGTTTATCGTAATAAAGTTTTGACTTTTCCTTGGCGTTGAGCACATTTTTCTGGGCGATAGCATATGTTTTATGTAATTTGTACCTAAGAATGTGGTAGTAACTTTCGTGATTGTAAATGGGCTCTGGTTCTCTTTTCAGATTTGATGGTACATCCGCTGTAAACCCGAACAGACAATCCATTGGAGTGAGCTTAGTGCCGTCATGTGGGCTATTATTGTATACGAAAGCCGCGGTTCTCAGGAATCGATCCCAAACCTTTGGATTTTCGGATACAATAGCTCTTAAATACTCCACTAGAGGTCTCTGGGTTCGTTCAAGTGCGCCATTGGATTGCGGATGATAAGCGGAAGTCTGTAAGTTTTTTATTTTTAGAAGTTTACAGACACGTTTGAAAAGATCGCTTAAAAAGTTAGATCCCTGGTCAGTTACTACCTTTTTAGGAATGTGATAACGAGTAATTATCTCATCGAAGAATATTCCTGCTACCGTTTCTGCTTCGCTATTCGGCATGGCATAACAATCTACGAATTTCGTAAGATTGTCTTGGAATGTCAATATATACTTGTTTCCGGAGTGGGTTTCTTCAAGTGGTCCTACTATATCTAAATATACTTTCTCGAAGGGCATTAGGGCAGTATCTGTTATGATTATATGATCATCGGCATACGGTAATCCGGGCTAGCCTTCATGTTTTGGCATTTGGAACATTTCCGAATATATCTCTTAATAGAACTGAGCATATTCTTCCATTTATATTTTATTTTTATTTTTTTGTACGTTTTAATGACTCCTTAGTGACCACCAAATGCCGAGTCATGATAGTCCTTTAGAATTATTTGAATTTCCTCGGGGTCTGTGATAATTTCAGGTAATTTATTTTGGGAATTTATAAAATTATTGCTCGGAGATAATTCGTCGTGTTCAGATGAACTACTTCCAGATTGGTTGTTTGTGGTTGATTTGTGTTTCATTGAGTCATTTTGGGGACTCCCTGAACGTTCTTGAATTCTCTGGGGAGTTTTGTGAATTTTGTCCTCAATTTCTGTTTCCCTTGCTTGAGCTCGTGTAACAGCATGGCAATGTGCTGGTTTGGACTTCGGTGGAGGCGAAGAACTAGTATCTTCATCGTCTATGTCGGAATCGACACGGTGATGTACCTTGGCCTCTACCATGATCGAATTGGGGCTTGTTTGTTTCAGCTGGGCAGGTATTCGACTAAGCGCGTCTGCATTAGTGTTATATTTGCCAGGCTTATATTCAATCTTGTAGTCAAATTCCGAGAGTTTGTGGTGAAACCTTACTAATCTCGAAGTCGGATCTTTTACATTGAATACGCCTTTTAAGGGCTTATGATCTGTGTAAACCGTGAAGGTTCTACCCTGTAAATAACACCTGAAGTCCCTGGCGGCCCACACAATAGCGAGCAACTCTTTTTCTATTGTGGAGTATTTTTGTTCCGCCTTATTTAAACTTCTACTTGCATACGCTATTGGCTTGTCTTTGCCTATTATCCCTTGAGATAAAACAGATCCCAATGCTTCGTTGCTAGCGTCTGTCGTTAGATTGAAAGGTTTGGTGAAATCTGGGTAGGGGAGTAGAGGAGGATTAACAAGAGAAGTTTTAATTTCATTGAAAGCGTCTTGGCATTTTTGTGTCCAATTAAATTTGCCGTCTTTCCGTAAGAGATTTGTTAGTGGCCTGACTATTTTTGAAAAGTTTGGAATGAACTTGCGATAGTAGTTGGCCAGTCCAAGAAATGATTGAGTTTGTCTCACCGTTCGGGGTTGAGGAAAATTTTGAACGCAACTTGTTTTACTGGGGTCTGGAAGTGCTCCTTCGTTTCAGCATTTGTGTCCAAGGTAGATCACTTCTCTGCGAAGGAACTGACACTTTTCGGGTTGTAATTTAAGATTATGGGCTCGAAGTCTGTCGAATACCTTAGCCAATTTCTCGTTGTGATCTTGTAAATTTTTTCCATATATTACAATATCATCGGCATAGAGAAAGCATTCTAATCCTTGGAGACCCGTTAGAATGCAATTCATTAAGCGCTGAAAGGTCGCAGGTGCGCCTTTCAGTCCAAATGTCATTCTCTTAAATTCATAATGCCCCTAAGCAGTACTAAACGCAGTTTTCGGTCTATCCCTTGGGTCAACCGTTACATGATGGTATCCACTTGCAAGACCAAGTGTGGTAAAATACCGTGAATGCTCACGTTGATCCAGTATATCCTCTATCCTGGGTAGTGGAAAGGCATCCCCTATAAATTTCTCGTTGACTTTACGGAAATCTACTACTACGCGCCAACGTTTATTGCCGTCAGGCCCAGCTTTCTTGGGGACTACAAGTAACGGAGAATTCCATGGGCTTTTGCTTATTTGAATGATGTCATTCTCTAGCATCTCTTTTATTTGTTCGTTAATAACAGCCCGATGTGTTTATGGAAGTCTGTACATTTTTTGATTTATTGGTGGTTGACTATGCAATATAGGTATGGTGTGTTTTATAGTACTAGTGCACGTTAGTTTATCTCCCTTTAAGTAGAAGAGGTCATTAAACTTATAACAAGAATTTACTTTTCTTCTTCGTGATTTAAATTTTCCTCCAACAGTAATTCTTTACGTAAAGCCGCAAGTCTGTCTTGATTAGAGCTTTTAGTATGGTTTACGTTTATTGAATATGGATTGGAAATGAAATTTGTCTTATCACTTTTGAAGTTGTATTAGCTATTGTTTTGTGCACGAGAGAAAGGTGGACCACCTTGTAACGTCGGTTGTTGGTGTACGGGTAGTCAGGAGATTGTCCAGGGCCATTTTTCGACGTTGCTGGGTGCAGAGCGCTGTTCTAGCTCTGCGGTTCGGGCGGTATACGTAACACACACACTACTTAATCTACACTCACTCACTTACTTACAATAACTTAAGACTACGCGGCGTAGGTGCGGGGTAGGAGCGTGCGCTTACTATTCCTTAGACCAACACGATTAACGTGCGCTTGTCGTTAGGAGTAGCCAACACGGGGGATGCGGGACGGAGCGTGCGCTCGCTATTCTTCTGACCAACACGATGACGTGCGCTTGTCGTCAGAATAGCCAACACGGGGGTACGGGACGGAAGTACGTGTGCGCTTACTACTCCTCTGACCAACACGATGAACGTGCGCTTCGTCGTCAGAGTTGTTGTATACACAACATCAGGCCCTAAAACAATCAAAATTACCTAAAAAACCTAAAACCTTTAAAAGAAATTCAAAGAAAATTAAAATCAAGACATGAAAAGGGTCCTATAAGCTAGTCACACTTAACAACGTGACCAGCTTATCTATTCACACGCAAAGAAAGTTGCATCAGCAATTTCTTTGCATGGCCCACTTGAAAAAGGCGACAAATAAAGTCGAATTCCATGACAAATCTTACCCTCAGTAAGATTTGTCAGCATAAAATATAAATTCAATCGCGCAACAAAGTAATAAACAGATAAAAGCGACGCGAGAATTCAAGTGCGCGACAATGTAAGAAACGATAAGACGACGGGTTGGTGGCTCGATATTTATGAAAATATCGGGTTTCACCTCCGTCCGGCTAGAAATTTTTGTGGGCATGATTAAACATGCCCAACGATAATATATTTTTCTCAGGATAGGAATGCTAACTAAGCATTTTCTTATCCTGACTGCCGAGACTTAATTCATGAAAAATTAAAAGTCGAAAGGGAGTTGGTTTTTTTAACGTCGACCTGTTCGCCTCGCGGATATTGTTGAGTTGTGAGATTTTGATTAAAAGATTTTAACTAAGGATTTTATCGAAAAGGAATAAGATTTCCTCGCCTAGTTAATAAAGAGTTGGTTTTTTAACGTCCACCTGTTCGCCTCGCGGATATTGTTGAGTTGTGAGATTTTGATTAAAAGATTTTAACTAAGGATTTTATCGAAAAGGAATAAGATTTCCTCGCCTAGTTAATAAAGAGTTGGTTTTTTAACGTCGACCTGTTCGCCTCGCGGATATTGTTGAGTTGTGAGATTTTTATTAAAAGATTTTAACTAAGGATTTTATCGAAAAGGAATAAGATTTCCTCGCCTAGTTAATAAAGAGTTGATCGTGATTTGTCAATTGGTTCGCCTCGCGGATATTGTTGAGTTGTGAGATTTTTATTAAAAGATTTTAACTAAGGATTTTATCGAAAAGGAATAAGATTTCCTCGCCTAGTTAATAGAGAGTTGATCGTGATTTGTCAGTTGGTTCGCCTCGCGGATATTGTTGAGTTGTGAGATTTTTATTAAAAGATTTTAACTAAGGATTTTATCGAAAAGGAATAAGATTTCCTCGCCTAGTTAATAGAGAGTTGATCGTGATTTGTCAATTGGTTCGCCTCGCGGATATTGTTGAGATTTTTATTAAAAGATTTTAGCTAAGGATTTTATCGAAAAGGTATAAGATTTCCTCGCCTAGTTAATAGAGATTGAAGATAACATTATTTAATAAATAAATTAACGAAGTGTATATAAAAATAAGGAGAAGTATGTTTTATTGCTACAAAACCCTCGCCATTGTCCAGGCAAGACACAAGTGCTTCGCTCACTGTGAACGGTGTTAAAGTGACATATTGGTGATTAAGTGATTTCTTTGAAGAACTACCCCTAATACGTAACAAAATTGGCGCAGCCGGTAGGATCAAGGTAGCTTGATCTCGCTAAATAATCAAAATCTTAAATTCCTTGATCCTACGAACAAAAAGGGGAACCTTTGACGACGCTATTCAAGCCAAGTCACCCCCAACACTCGGATAGATTTCATCTGTAGGCGCCTCTGCTCCAGGCGAGCACGCGTTCACCCCAGTCAGTGCACAAGCACCACCGAGGGAAATCAAGACTACAAAAAGGCAACCAGAAGGACGAATACGAAATCCCGAAGTACCGAGAAAAACAGCAGTCAGCTCGCTCATTAGACGACTTCGATCCAGAGTTGAAGGGGAATTCGAAGGCGGCTTTAATAGCCCCCCCTTTCAACTAACACCAGGGGAAGTAAGACGGCTCAAGGCCCCCCCCCGGCAGCAAATAAATCAGACGGCAGCGGACAAAAGTACTCGGAGGGAATACGAAGACGGTTAAGGAAACCCCCCTCCAAACTACATCAAAGGGAAATAAGCAGGCCGGAGCCCCCCTTTCAACCGACAATACATGTCAGAAAGCAACAGCTCTAATCCAGTCCAACAGGAACCAGAAGCAGCAAAGAGGACAAATCCTCCACCTTTAGCCGACGCGGGATCAGCCCCAGGTGTCGATACTACGCACCTCCGGAAAGGTACATCATCAGCTGCGGATCAACAACCAACACCAACTCCAACAGGACCTCGACTCCGAAGTGGAACTATATTGTCAGGTCCCACTACACAAGTAAGTCTTAATAAGTTTTTAGATAGATTGTATGAGAGAGCGCAAGATTCAGGCACGCTAGCTATCACCCAGTGTGATTCACTGAGTAGAAAATAAAGTCAAACCCGCGAAAATAGGCTTGCACAAATCCAGGCTTTAAAGGAAAATACAGTTCGATTTCGTGAAGAGTTAAATAAGCTAACTGAATCTCAGCGCTCCCTCGAATTAGATAAGAATAAAAGTGAGAATAATTTAGAATTAAATAAAAGTGATAATTTAAGTGAAGACCCAAAAGAAAGTGGTTGTGTTAGTGAAGTGATAGACCCTACACCAGAGGACCTTTTAATAGATTGGCTGGAAGAATCCTTAACGGAAACCAGTCCAGAAGGTAGTCCCATTAGTCCACCTAAATTTAAATATTCAGCCAAAAGGCTACAAAACATGGTGGACTACGCCAAAGTTGCAAAATTGACGGCTCAGCTCGTCCCTTTATTTTCGGGTGAAAGTACCCCACAAATGGGACGTGAGCTACAGACCTTCATCGGCTGCTGCAAGCAAACTATGCAGTTCCTTAATGATGAAGAAAAGGTGGCTTTCCTTCAGGTACTCCCCACAAGATTAAGAGGTGATGCATATCAGCTATTCGCTTCAGACGTCCCTACTTCATTCACTGAGGTAGAGGAACGTTTGAACAGGACATACCTTCCCCGTGAGACATATCAGAAATTGGTGAACAGATTGATCACCACACGACAGAACCCATTGGAATCTCTCACTGCTTTTGCTACAAGGTTGAAGCAGCTGTTGACGATCTGCAATGAGGCTGCGACACAAAAGTATGGAGCTGAGGCAGTCCCGGCTGTGAAAACACAGCTGATGGACTTCGCCAAAAATGCTCTCAAAAGTGGAGTAACTAATCCACATTTGTGTCAATATTTACTCACGCAGGGAGAAGGCGATATAGAATCTCTCATACAAAAAGCCCTGGACATGGAGAAACTACAGCAAAGTGCTACATTCGTCCAGAGTCCTCTGGCACAAGCTCCTCCAGTGGCTCCAGTAGACCCAGAATTACGAGTGAGAGCGTTCTACAGATCCCCGTATTATCAAATGCCATCAACACCTATGTTCGCATCACCTCGAGCACCGAACCCAAACCATTTCTCACGCCACGCAAATAACACAATATCACAGCCACGCCACCGAGTACCTGTATACTCTGAAACTAAAAGGTCGGACACAGATGCACTGATCCGTAACATCACGTGTAGCTACTGTCAGCGAAAGGGTCATACACATACAGATTGCCTAAAGCGCAAAAACACCCCTTTCTGCTCGAACTGCAAAAAATATGGACACGACGTTCGTGATTGCAGAACAAATAGACAGACACACCAGGACTTCACTCAGTCTCAACAAAATGTTCCTCAACGCCTCCCCAGCAGACCACCAACAGAACAGCATAACACCAAAGGTCTCCAGGTCTTTAACATAAGACTCAAGTGTAATTTTTGTGGTCGCCGTGGACACGCAGATGAAAACTGCATGCAAAAGAAAAAGTGGGAAGCCCGGAGTCAGGGAAACGACATGTCGACAGTCGACCCAAAACTCCCCGGCTCGACTATAAACCCAACTAAGAATTTAAAACGGTCGCCTCAAGCGCCCGAATCCGGTGTCCCTACAGTGAAACTTCCACTGGACATAAGCCTTAACGGCCAAACAAAACTAGTAGTGGACACTGGCGCTGAGGTCAGTATTATAAAGAAGAAAGCGAAAAGACCTCAAACTAATTAATTCAAGTGAGGCATGCACTCTACAGACCCCCTTTTGAACTGGAAGGACACTGGGAAATTGCAAGGGTAACTTCAATTTCAAAAATAAAATTCCCTGCAAGTTTCAAGTAGTACAAAAGTTGCCAGGTCTTTCCGATGACGACCTATTAGGAAACGATTTCCTATCAAACAATTGTAATGTTGAAGGCCCAAATAAAGCACTTAAGTTTCCTTGTACGGAAACCAACTCCGAAGAGTTTACTGTGCCCTTGTCATACAAAACGGACAAGCTGTACTCCAGAAAAGCAGTCGAAGTGAGATCACTGGCAGAAAAGATGGAGCCTAAACAGGTTAAGCTATCTACCTGCAGTGTCTCCAAGGCAACTCAAAAGAGTAATGCTGGCTGCCAGGTTCAACAAGAGCCACTGGAATGCGAAAAGAGCTGTCTGGGTGATCAAGAGACCAGCGAAATAAGGCAGCATTTGGTTACCTTAGAAGAACCAATATGCATACCTGCTAGGTCACAAATGATCACCACGGTCCCGTTGCGAGTGAAGGAAGAAATGCTCTGTCTATCTAAAGAGATAGACGATGGAGTCTTCCTGGCCAACAGTTTACTCCCCACTGGGAAAGAAACAGTGCAAGTAGCCATAATCAACAGTAACAACTCTCAAGTAGTCATCTCCAGTTTATTGGTACAATTGCTACCTATCCATGACTACGCCATCATCCCAGTAGGAGAAGCCGCATATATACAAAGCGTTCTCAAGCCGAATGCATCGCAAACGAGCAACATAAACAACAGTGAGCTTCCCGAATCCGAGCCCAAGCCGAACAAGACTTCAAGTTCTAAAATTCCTAAACACAAGTTCTTATCTCAACTAGGAACCGAAAAAAGTGACGCGTGCGAGCCCAGTAAGACCCGAGCAGGGGCAAGGCAGACTCCACCGTACAATAAAGAAAATCTTAAAAATTGTTAAGGCCTCAGAGCCCAATGTGGGATGCGAGAGAGGTAAAGCAGCCGATAAGCCAAATGCAGCTGACTCCTCCATCCAATATACCTAGATTTAAGATAATTACAAGGCATAAGAGCCCAAGTAAAGGTGCGTGTGATATCAAAAAGACTTATTCAAAGACAAGGCCGACTCCACCACCTAAAAAAGTTAATACTAAGAATCAAATGAGACCCCAGAATCCTACAAAAGATGCGTGCGAGATCCGTAAGACCTCATTAAAGGCAACGTTGGGTCCACCATCAAATATAGTTAAAAATACCAATTTCTCACGGCCCATAAACCAAGGTGTCAATGCGTGCGAGTACTCTAAACCAACAAAAATACCAATACAACATAGTACTCCACCACTCGAACAGCAGGAAGCGCATTCCCTGCCATCAGACAATAGAAGTGTAAGTAAAAAGGAAGATAAACACAGCATGGAGAAAAATACGAACTTTTCGGAAAATACAGCTATTTTACAACATGTAAGATACTTGTTTGCGGATCAGGAAGATCCCAGAAATATCCCGCGACTCATCAGGTTAGATCAAGAGTTCAACCTGGATGAAACTTTAAACGCGGAAGAAAAAACTTCAATATCCAAACTCTGTTATGAGTACAATGATATCTTTTACCTTAAAGGTGATAAGCTTACATATACAAACGCTATCACCCATAACATTCCATTAATACAAGATCAGGCCCCAATAAACCAAAAGGCCTATCGATTACCAGAGACTCAGAGACAAGTCATAAACGAGCAATTAAGAGAAATGCTAGACAACGGGATAGTCCAAACTAGCAAAAGCCCTTGGAATTCACCCTTATTAGTTGTCCCCAAAAAGGCGGGACCTGATGGTGAGAAAAGGTGGCGCGTCGTTGTCGATTTTCGTAAATTAAATGAAAAGACAATTGGCGATGCATTTCCGCTACCCCGAATCGAGGATATTCTTGATCAACTAGGTCATGCCAGGTACTTTACCACCCTCGAATTAGCCAACGGCTACCACCAAGTCTTAGTCGGCAAAAAAGATCGACATAAAACCGCTTTTAGCACTAATTACGGGCACTACGAATTTAAGCGTATGCCATTCGGACTCAAAGGAGCTCCCGCTACATTCCAACGCCTCATGAACTTCGTTCTGACAGGCCTACAAGGCCTCGAATGTTTCGTTTATCTTGACGACATCGTCATTTATGGCAAGAACCTAAATGACCACAATGATAAGCTTCGCAAAGTCTTCAACAAATTGAGAGAAAACAACCTCAAACTGCAGCCAGAGAAGTGCCAGTTCTTGAGACGAGAAGTTGTTTACCTAGGGCACAAATGCTCTAGCGAAGGTGCATTACCAGACCCCAGCAAAACGGCCTGCGTCCAAACATTCCCTGTTCCTAGAACAGTACGGCAAGTTCAGTCCTTTTTAGGACTCGCCAATTACTATAGGAAGTTCATCCCGGACTTCTCAAAAATCGTTCGCCCAATTACGAATTTACTCCGCAAGGATGTAAAATTCACTTGGACCGAAAAATGCCAAGAAGCATTCCAAAGCATTAAAAATGCTGTAATTTCACCACCTCTTTTAATCTATCCAGATTTTTCTAAAGGATTCAACCTCACAACGGACGCCAGTAACGAATCTTTAGGAGCTGTACTTTCCCAAGGAGAAGTGGAAAAAACCAGCCTATCGCCTATGCAAGCCGAACGCTGAACAAAGCCGAGAGAAATTACTCCACAATTGAAAAGGAGTTATTGGCTATAGTCTGGGCCACTAGGAATTTCCGATGCTACCTTCAAGGCAGGAAGTTTACGGTCTATAGTGACCACAAGCCTCTCAAAGGTGTCTTTAATGTTAAAGACCCGACTTCCCGTCTGGTGAGATTTCACCACAAATTATCAGAATTCGATTATACCATCGAATACAAACCAGGGAAGTATAATGCCAATGCGGATGCATTAAGCCGCATTCCACAAGTATTAAACGAAGACTATACAGGCAACACCTTAACGGTACAAGCCCAAGTCCACCACTCTATGGACTCTGATGTGGAAGAAAACAATTCCCCAAATAAACGGAAAACCAAGAAACCCGCTCATTGCTTCGCCGTGACCAGAGCTCAAAAACACAAAGCCCAAGAGGTCAATACGAGCCCCAGCGTTGAAACACAGCCTACGGCAGCGGAACATAAAGAATATGAAACCCCAAAGGCGGAAATACAACCCCCTGCTACGCTTGAACAAGATATAAGTCCAGTCAAGGCACCTGAGAT
This sequence comes from Dioctria linearis, assembly GCA_963930735.1. Lineage (NCBI taxonomy): Eukaryota > Metazoa > Arthropoda > Insecta > Diptera > Asilidae > Dioctria > Dioctria linearis. The sequence goes on along the minus strand of OZ005743.1, from coordinate 55,000,022 downwards.
AATCACGAGCCCCAAGGAAGTCCAAACAATCCTAAAGGATTATCACGACTCTCCTTTCGGCGGCCATCAGGGTGTCATTAAGACTTATAAAAAAATAAGACGCAAGTATTGGTGGAGACACATGCTTAGCGATATAAAGAAATACATAAAAAAATGCCCTAAGTGCCAAACAATGAAAGCATCTCCACAATTCAAGATGCCAATGGTAATAACGGACATCGCAGAACAACCTTTCGACAAGGTTTACCTAGATATAGTAGGTCCACTAGAAGACACCATATCAGGTAATAAATATATCTTAACTTTTCAAGATAATCTTACCAAATTTGTCGATTGGTATGCCATACCTAATGGAGAAGCAGTAACGGTGGCGCAAATCTTTTTCAATGAGATTGTCACGCGCTATCGCATTCCAAAGAGAATAGTCACCGATCAGGGAACTAATTTCCTGAGTGAGCTATTCAAGAAGGTCTGCAAACTGCTAAAGGTAAAGAAGTTACAAACTTCGGCATACCATCCACAGTCTAATGGAGCACTGGAGCGTGCACATAGACCTCTAATCGAATATCTGCGTACAATCGTTGACGAAAATCCCAAAACATGGGATCAATTCCTACGAACCGCTGCATTCGTATACAATAACAGTGTACACGAGGGTACTAAATTAACCCCAATGGATTGCCTTTACGGCTTCACAGCGGATGTCCCATCTAATTTAAAACGGGATCCTGCACCCGTTTACAACCACGAAAGTTATTACCATATGCTAAAGTACAGATTACAAAAATCATATGCCACGGCTCGTAAAAATCTCCTAGCCAGCAAACAACGCTCGAAGGCATATTACGACAAAACAGTCAGGCCTCTCACTTTCCACTTAGGAGACAAAGTCCTCCTCAAAAGTGAGAGTAGAAACATAAACTGTCTCAAATTTGGGTTGGACCATATCTGGTAATCCATGTACCTAGTCCAACAAACACTACCATAAAAATAGGCAAGCGACAGGTTGTAGTACACAACAACCGTTTGAAACCCTATTACGAGTAGTATACTGGTACATACACCTTTAGAAAATAAGTTTCACTGAAACAAAATTTCGCCAGTTAAACTAACAACTACCTAATTAAAGGTTCCGCACTCGGAATTATTCCCTATGACTCACGAAGTCAACCCTTACCAAAAAATTATATTTAAATCAATAAAAAATAAGCTAAATAAAAGTACCCGTATATACGTTGTTACTTATAACAAAATAAAAATAAATCGGGACATATAACAAATAAATTTTTACTTTTTAGTAGCTATGAGTAAATTAAACGTTTTACCAGTAAATTTTTTTGGAAAAAGTACAATGCTCATCGATTTAAGAGCTCATAGAGAAGTTGATGAAATTTAGCATGCTCTAACTTACACTCCCCATACCTTGTTTTGGTAGATAAGAGTGAATTAAAACAATGCTCTTAACACTAAAAACCCTACTGTATATTTACGAGATTCAACATGAATTTTTATGTTTCTCTGATTCTGTTCTATCTCGTCTTCCTTTTAGCAAGTAAGCTCCCAATAGACAAACTATCAACCGTCCAATTAAGCAATACTATACCTGAATATTATATGCGATTTAGTACGACTATCTGACTAATGAAGCCTATCCTTCATTTTCTGCAGACCATGAAGCACTTATTTATGTTAACGTGCTGTCTTCATCTGACAATGGGACAAATAGCAGCGGATCCCTACACCATAAGCCCCCTAAACAACACGGGAGTACTGTATGAAGATCTGGGAAAACTACGAGTATACCACAGCGTATGGAATGTTTTAACGGAAATCAACCTAATGGAACTGGACAACCAAACGCTTATGGCAGAACAGGCGGAACATTTAGTATACCGACTATGCTCAAATCGTTCTCAAACGGATGAGCTATGTCTGGTTCAACAAAAACACGTTCATTCACTCTTGGAAAATATCCAGAGAAGAACAAGTGTCATTCGAGAAGTGGTCCCAAAATCAAGATCAACAAGATCTATCTTTGATGGAATAGGGAATGCAATGCACTACCTATTCGGGACCATGGACAGCACTAATGAAAAAGAGGTATACAGTCGACTTGAGGACCTCGAAACAAACACCAAAGCACTAGCCGACCTAGAAAGACAACAGATCAGTGTAGTCAAAACTACACTACAGCAGATCCAAAAGCCGTTGACATCCCTACAGGAAAGACAGTGTCAAATAACTCACCAGGTAAATATCATGCAAAATATCACCGATGAATTGCTGATGAGACAACTGAGGCAGGAAATAATCTCTAGCCTCACTTTGCAAATTGTAGAGATCGAGTATAGGCAGCAAGCCTTACTCGATATAATAGATGCCAGCAAAAATCATCAACTGCACCCGCTAGTGGTGTCTCCCAAAAAGTTACTAGAAATATACCACAAATCCCATGCTACTTGTCCAGATGCACAAAACTGTCTATCTCTATTATATCAAACAGCCGAGACAAAAGCTCATCTAGTCCAAGACAGATTAGTCATTCGAATACAACTTCCGATTTTCAATCTACCACAAATGAAGTTGTATCGAATACACAGTTTCCCCATACACGTTAATAAAAAACAATCTTTGGTACCTGAAATAAAGTATTCGCACGTAGCACACTAAGTACAGACACAGGATATTCTATTGTTAAAACCACAAACTATTAGGACCTTTAAAAAGATCACCCAAAACTCAGAGGAGGACACTTTCATCGCTAAGCTGGGCATCCCCATAACAAAGGGTACGATGTCTAAGGAATGCATAGTGAAGCTGCTCTTTAATTCATTAAAGGAAGAGCCTCAGTGTCAATTCAGAGCACAAATACCTCCCAGAGACCTACTTATTAAACTAAGTAAACCAAATTCTTGGATATTCTCGTTGACAGAGCCAGCCATTGTACACCTTCAGTGTACCCAACAATTCCTAACCTCCAAAATAGAAGGCCAAGGGATAATAACTATCAACCATCCCTGCCAATTACAAGTGGGATCGCAAACCCTACACTATGAGGCAGAGAATATCCAAAAATTAAGTCTCAGACAGCCTAATTATTTCCCAAATACGGCCTCTTTAGAAAGAATAGTGAACCAATTTCTGAACATAACTAATGAGCCAAAAATAGAAAATATTAAAACAGAACTATATTCAGGAGATGATACGAATAATCTTATCCTAAAAGGTACCCAGTCATTAAAAGAGCTGGACAAAAAATTAACAAACATAACACCCCACTTAAGTCACCGCCCTACACATGTACTAGCAACAACTTCAGTTTCCCTAACTGGTGTTGCCACCACATGTATGGTGCTATACCTAGTCGCCAAATGGCTAGCCCCATTTATTAAAAATTATCACTTACGCAAATCTGAAAGAAACCCAGAGGCGGAGGGACAAATCGAACAAATCGAACAAATCCAAACAGTCGAACCTACCCCTCTTAAAAGACCCGCACCCTACCACCTACAAGGTCGGTGCAAGTGGTATAAAATTTCCACTTCGTAAGGTCACTCGTTCTAAAAGGTAACTATCTAACAACCACTAGCCGACACTTAAAATAGATAGAAGCAAAGGCACTAGTAGTATTACAAGTATAATGTAAATCTCAAAAGGAGAGAGAATAAAACAAACAAGAAAAATGTAAAACATAACAAAATAAACAAATAAATATAGATATTATTAGATATTATTATATGATTATTATTAGTAAGTAAAGGTAAGATAAATTAATACCAAGCGTAGAATAGGGTATACTATATACTATAACACTAATTAATCAAAAGAAATTTTATATAGGGACAGTGTATAACTCCTAGCATTTTAGAAATATGGTGTCAAAACCACATACGTGCATATAGCAAAATAAATTTGTATAAAACAAAATACATATATATATATATATGTATATATCATATAGAAAATAGAATAATCATAAAATATATATTTAGATATCCTTCTCACTAGAAAATTAGTAATTACAAAATATATTAATAAATAATACTAGGCTAAAAACACTAATCTAGTATAAAACAAAAACGTAACAAACACTAACACTAGGTTAGACATTATATACGAATATTATTAAAATAGTTTTTATTACATAATAAGACAAAAAAAAGGTGTTCATGTAAGATACGGAATGGTAATAAGTATTTGTAACTACCAAGTTTTCGCTAAGGGTTAGAACCATACCAAAAAAAAATAAAAAATGTTGGCTATCATTTTCAAATAAAATACGGTACAACAAAGTAATTAAAACAAAGATCGGACCTAACACCTCGCAAAAATAAGAACGGGATAAGAGAAATCAAAACACGGAACTTTCTAATTGTAATTTTTTAAGCTCACAAAACAAAAGAGGAAACAAAATTTTATTTTTATGAGAGCTATTCCTCTCCAAAGAATAGCTCTCTTCCTCACAAGGGGAAGGTATGTTGTATACACAACATCAGGCCCTAAAACAATCAAAATTACCTAAAAAACCTAAAACCTTTAAAAGAAATTCAAAGAAAATTAAAATCAAGACATGAAAAGGGTCCTATAAGCTAGTCACACTTAACAACGTGACCAGCTTATCTATTCACACGCAAAGAAAGTTGCATCAGCAATTTCTTTGCATGGCCCACTTGAAAAAGGCGACAAATAAAGTCGAATTCCATGACAAATCTTACCCTCAGTAAGATTTGTCAGCATAAAATATAAATTCAATCGCGCAACAAAGTAATAAACAGATAAAAGCGACGCGAGAATTCAAGTGCGCGACAATGTAAGAAACGATAAGACGACGGGTTGGTGGCTCGATATTTATGAAAATATCGGGTTTCACCTCCGTCCGGCTAGGAATGCTAATTAAGCATTTTCTTATCCTGACTGCCGAGACTTAATTAATGAAAAACTAAAAGTCGAAAGGGAGTTGGTTTTTTTAACGTCGACCTGTTCGCCACGCGGATATTGTTGAGTTGTGAGATTTTGATTAAAAGATTTTAACTAAGGATTTTATCGAAAAGAAATAAGATTTCCTCGCCTAGTTAATAAAGAGTTGGTTTTTTAACGTCGACCTGTTCGCCTCGCGGATATTGTTGAGTTGTGAGATTTTGATTAAAAGATTTTAACTAAGGATTTTATCGAAAAGGAATAAGATTTCCTCGCCTAGTTAATAAAGAGTTGGTTTTTTAACGTCGACCTGTTCGCCTCGCGGATATTGTTGAGTTGTGAGATTTTTATTAAAAGATTTTAACTAAGGATTTTATCGAAAAGGAATAAGATTTCCTCGCCTAGTTAATAAAGAGTTGATCGTGATTTGTCAATTGGTTCGCCTCGCGGATATTGTTGAGTTGTGAGATTTTTATTAAAAGATTTTAACTAAGGATTTTATCGAAAAGGAATAAGATTTCCTCGCCTAGTTAATAGAGAGTTGATCGTGATTTATCAGTTGGTTCGCCTCGCGGATATTGTTGAGTTGTGAGATTTTTATTAAAAGATTTTAACTAAGGATTTTATCGAAAAGGAATAAGATTTCCTCGCCTAGTTAATAGAGAGTTTATCGTGATTTGTCAATTGGTTCGCCTCGCGGATATTGTTGAGATTTTTATTAAAAGATTTTAGCTAAGGATTTTATCGAAAAGGTATAAGATTTCCTCGCCTAGTTAATAGAGATTGAAGATAACATTAATTAATAAATAAATTAACGGAGTGTATATAAAAATAAGGAGAAGTGTGTTTTATTGCTACAAAACCCTCGAAATTGTCCAGGCAAGACACAAGTGCTTCGCTCACTGTGAACGGTGTTAAAGTGACATATTGGTGATTAAGTGATTTCTTTGAAGAACTACCCCTAATACGTAACAGAGTAGCCAACACGGTACGGGGACGGAATTGATCTTCGTGCGCTCGCTACTCTTCTGATCAACACGATTAACGTGCGATTATCGGCAGAGTAGCCTACACGGGGGTACGGGGACGGAATGCGTGCGCTTACTAATTCTCAGGCCAGCACGATTAACGTGCGCTTGCCGTTGAACTAGTCAACACGACTTGCGGATAGGACTGGACGGGAGATGTGTCTAGTCGAGCTGCTGGGAGGCAACTGACTAATCTTTCGGTGCTTGACTGACTTTTATAGTCGGTCTGCTGGTAATCCACTGGTGGAGTCAACTCTGTTCACTTTGGAGTTGTCCTCTTGCGGTCGGATATTTTGCTGATCGGTGACTCTAGTTTTCGGTTATGTTCACTTCGATGCTTTGTGATCGACTCAGTGATCTTACTACTGGCTGCCGGCTATTTATAGGCAGTCTGGCTGATGGCGTCGGGTGTAGAATGCTCCCTTCTACTATCACGCCACCAGCACGGGACACTACTAAGCTGCTTATCAGTAGTGTGCTCTCCTCTCGGCGGCCGGTTTACATTGTTGTGGCTGCTAGACACTCGTTTTCGCTGGTGTCTAGCTGAAATGTGTGTAACTTCGTTACAACCTTTATTCTGAAAACTTTGGGAATTACTGAAGTCCAAAGGTAAATAGAGAGGCTTAAGAGAGGCTTCTTTCTGAGAACTTTGGGAATTTATTTCGTCCAAAGGTAAATAGAGGCTGCAGGTTATAGTAATTAAGTGGAATACTGGTTCTGTGTTTACGTTCAGAACGGATAACGGTATAAAACTTTTATTCGGACTAACTAAGCAATTTGCGACAAATACTCCTTCTCCTATCTCCTGAGACATACAGATCATTTCTTGATCGAATTGTAATGGTATGCTCAGTACGATTTGTGATCGAGGAGGTATTTTATTAGGTCGCTGAAGCACTACTTCCAATTGTCTACTTTCGTCTTCATTCTCATTTTTCAATTTCTGTTTCCCTTGCTTGGGCTCGTGTAACAGCATGGCAATGTGCTGGTTTGGAATTGGGTGGAGGCGAAGAACTAGTATCTTCATCGTCTATGTCGGAATCGACACGGTGATGTACCTTGGCCTCTACCGTGATCGAATTGGGGCTTGTTTGTTTCAGCTGGGCAGGTATTCGACTAAGCGCGTCTGCATTAGTGTTATATTTGCCAGGCTTATATTCAATCTTGTAGTCAAATTCCGAGAGTTTGTGGTGAAACCTTACTAATCTCGAAGTCGGATCTTTTACATTGAATACGCCTTTTAAGGGCTTATGATCTGTGTAAACCGTGAAGGTTCTACCCTGTAAATAACACCTGAAGTTCCTGGCGGCCCATACAATAGCGAGCAACTCTTTTTCTATTGTGGAGTATTTTTGTTCCGCCTTATTTAAACTTCTACTTGCATACGCTATTGGCTTGTCTTTGCCTATTATCCCTTGAGATAAAACAGCTCCCAATGCTTCGTTGCTAGCGTCTGTCGTTAGATTGAAAGGTTTGGTGAAATCTGGGTAGGGGAGTAGAGGAGGATTAACAAGAGAAGTTTTAATTTCATTGAAAGCGTCTTGGCATTTTTGTGTCCAATTAAATTTGACGTCTTTCCGTAAGAGATTTGTTAGTGGTCTGACTATTTTTGAAAAGTTTGGAATGAACTTGCGATAGTAGTTGGCCAGTCCAAGAAATGATTGAGTTTGTCTCACCGTTCGGGATTGAGGAAAATTTTGAACGCAACTTGTTTTACTGGGGTCTGGAAGTGCTCCTTCTTTTCAGCATTTGTGTCCAAGGTAGATCACTTCTCTGCGAAGGAACTGACACTTTTTGGGTTGTAATTTAAGATTATGGGCTCGAAGTCTGTCGAATACCTTAGCCAATTTCTCGTTGTGATCTTGTAAATTTTTTCCATATATTACAATATCATCGAGATAGAGAAAGCATTCTAATCCTTGAAGACCCGTTAGAATGTAATTCATTAAGCGCTGAAAGGTCGGAGGTACGCCTTTTAGTCCAAATGGCATTCTCTTAAATTTATAATGCCCGTAAGCAGTACTAAAGGCAGTTTTCGGTCTATCCCTTGGGTCAACCAGTACATGATGGTATCCACTTGCAAGATCAGGTGTGGTGAAATACCGTGAATGCCCAAGTTGATCCAGTATATCCTCTATCCTGGGTAGTGGAAAGGCATCCCCTATAGATTTCTCGTTGACTTTACGGAAATCTACTACTACGCGCCAACGTTTATTGCCGTCAGGCCCAGCTTTCTTGGGGACTACAAGTTACGGAGAATTCCATGGGCTTTTGCTTATTTGAATGATGTCATTCTCTTGCATGTCTTTTATTTGTTCGTTAATAACAGCCCGATGTGTTTCTGGAAGTCTGTACATTTTTTGATTTATTGGTGGTTGATTATGCAATATAGGTATGGTGTGTTTTATAGTACTAGTGCACGTTAGTTTATCTCCCTTTAAGTAGAAGAGGTCATTATACCTATAACATAGCTCAAGAATTTACTTTTCTTCTCCGTGATTTAAATTTGCTTCCAACAGTAATTCTTTACGTAAAGCCGCAAGTCAGTCTTGATTAGAGCTTTTAGTATGGTTTACGTTTTACTGAATATGGATTGGAAATGAAATTTGTGTCATCACTTTTGAAGTTGTAGTAGCTATTGTTTTGTGCACGAGAGAAAGATGGACCACCTTGTAACGTCGGTTGTTGGTGTACGGGTAGTCAGGAGATTGTCCAGGGCCATTTTCCGACGATGCTGGGTGCAGAGCGCTGTTCTAGCTCTGCGTTTCGGGCGGTATACGTAACACACACACTACTTAATCTGCACTCACTCACTTACGTACAATAACTTAAGACTACGCGGTGCAGGTGCGGGGTAGGAGCGTGCGCTTACTATTCCTTAGACCAACACGATTAACGTGCGCTTGTCGTTAGGAGTAGCCAACACGGGGGATGCGGGAGGGAGCGTGCGCTCGCTATTCTTCTGACAAAGACGATGAAGTGCGCTTGTCATCAGAATAGCCAACACGGGGGTACGGGACGGAATGTACGTGTGCGCTTACTACTCTTCTGACCAACACGATGATCGTGCGCTTCGTCGTCAGAGTAGCCAACACGGTACGGGGACGGAATTGATCTCCGTGCGCTCGCTACTCTTCTGATCAACACGATTAACGTGCGCTTATCGGCAGAGTAGCCTACACGGGGGTACAGGGACGGAATGCGTGCGCTTACTAATTCTCAGGCTAGCACGATTTTCGTGCGCTTGCCGTTGAACTAGTCAACACGACTTGCGAATAGGACTGGACGGGAGATGTGTCTAGTCGAGCTGCTGGGAGGCAACTGACTAATCTTTCGGTGCTTGACTAACTTTTATAGACAGTCTGCTGGTAATCCACTGGTGGAGTCAACTCTGTTCACTTTGGAGTTGTCCTCTTGCGGTCGGATATTTTTCTGATCGCTGACTCTAATTTTCGGTTATGTTCACTTCGATGCTTTGTGATCGACTGAGTGATCTTACTACTGGCTGCCGGCTATTTATAGGCAGTCTGGCTGATGGCGTCGGGTGTAGAATGCTCCCTTCTACTATCACGCCACCAGCACGGGACACTACTAAGCTGCTTATCAGTAGTTTGCTCTCCTCTCGGCGGCCGGCTTACATTTTTGCGGCTGCTAGACACTCGTTTTCGCTGGTGTCTAGCTGAAATGTATGTAACTTCGTTACATCTCCCCCTTTCTTCGCAAAAAAAGAAGAAATAGCTAATGATTTCTTTTTTTTTTTATGCGGACGGAGTCTTCTTACGGTTGGTATTCTATTGCCATTCGAGGCGCATACGGGTGTTGTGTTGATTCTATATATTTCACTGCTGGTGTCCGGCAGTGGTTGTCGGGACGGTGCATCGGCTACAACATTTTGCATTCTTTTTCGGTATTTACTGCTGGTATCTGGTGGATGTGATGTCTGGCTACATCGACAGTCTTTTGATAGGACGCCTTGTTTTGTGCATCGCGAGCAGAATAGTTTTGCTGAATTTCTGCAGTGCATGCGTGTATGCCCTCTTTGGCCACACCTCCAACAACACTCATTTCTTGAATACTGATATGTAGTCGAGAATGCGTTATGAGGTGGCCCGCAGCGTCTCTTTCCTCTGGCGGACTAGCTTTCGGTTTCATCTTTCGTTCTTCTTCTCTTACTAATTCATATTCTACGGCTAATTTTACTAGGTCGGCTAGATTTGTAAAATCTCGGGGTCGGATATATAATCTATACTCTGGTAATAGATTCTCATATATTCGGTGTAAATTTTCTTCAATAGTGGTCTTCTGCTGCCATCGCATTAGAGACTGAATTGCCGTGATGTACCCTTTCGCCTTTTCTCCGGGTTTCTGTGTTCTGGCTCTGATTTCATCTGCCAATTTTATTTCAAAACGTGGTGGCAGAAAAAATGCTTTTAAGTCCTCTACGAAGTCATTCTACTTGGACCAGTTCTGGCGGTTATTTCTATACCATTGGAGCGCATTTCTACGCATTAGCTCTAGTAGTGCTCGTAATAGTCGATCTGTCGGAATTTGATACCAATCGGCAAACTCTTCTACTCTTTCCAAGAAGATCAGTGGCTCTTCCGTCTCATCAAATTTCACATTCCACTTCCTCACTTTGTCCATCACGTCGGAATCCGTGATCTGAGAAGTGTTCGTTGCTGCTGGCAACGATGACGGTATAGGGGTTGTATATGTCTGTGTGCAGACAGACGGTGCTGATGTCATGGGCGTGAACTGATAGCTAGTTATCGGTGTGATACAATCAGTTGTTTTGGTTCTGGTCAGACCACTCATATTACTAGTCGTAGTTATGATACTTGTTGTTGTCTCAGTGTCATTTTCTATAGTAGTGACAACCTCACTTCTCAGGCCAGCACGATTAACGTGCGCTTGCCGTTGAACTAGTCAACACGACTTGCGGATAGGACTGGACGGGAGATGTGTCTAGTCGAGCTGCTGAGAGATAACTGACTAATCTTTCGGTGCTTGACTGACTTTTATAGCCAGTCTGCTGGTAATCCACTAGTGGGGTCAACTCTGTTCACTTTGGAGTTGTCCTCTTGCGGTCGGATATTTTGCTGATCGGTGACTGTAATTTTCGGTTATGTTCACTTCGATATTTGGTGATCGACTGAGTGATCAGTAAGATCAGTGATCAGTGATCAGTGATCAGTAGTAAACTGGCTGCCGGCTATTAATAGGCAGTCTGGCTGATGGCGTCGGGTGTAGAATGCTCCCTTCTACTATCACGCCACCAGCACGTGACACTACTAAGCTGCTTATCAGTAGTATGCTCTCCTCTCGGCGGCTGGTTTACATTGTTACGGCTGCTAGACACTCGTTTCGCTAGTGTCTAGCTGAAATGTATGTAACTTCGTTACAACCTTTATTCTGAAAACTTTGGGAATTACTGACGTCCAAAGGTAAATCGAGAGGCTTAAGAGAGGCTTCTTTCTGAGAACTTTGGGAATTTATTTCGTCCAAAGGTAAATAGAGAGGCTGCAGTTATAGTAATTAAGTGGAACTAGCGTAAGCGTCAATTTCTTCAGGAATACTGGTTCTGTGTATACGTTCAGAACGGATAACGGTATAAAACTTTTATTCAGACTAACTAAGCAATTTGCGACAAATACTCCTCCTCCTATCTCCTGAGACATACAGATTATTTCTTGATCCAATTGCAATGGTATGCTCAGTACGATTTGGGATCGAGGAGGTATTTTATTATGTCGCTGAAGCACTACTTCAAATTGTCTACTTTCGTCTTCATTCTTGTTTTTCAAGGTACTCGAAATTTCTTCTATTTGTTGTAAGGAATTTTTTCTATTGGGTGCCATTGAAGTGGCAGCAGAAGATTTAAATTGCTCCTCTATTTGATCCCTTGGTATTTCCTCCCCATCTTCTGTGGATGTTTCGAGAGGTACCGTGAACTCAATTGGATTGGTTTCCGTGCGACGAAACCGGGGTAATTTGTTATGGCCTTCTATATCGCAATTTTTTGCAAGAAAGTCATTACCTAACAGCCCATCGTGAGAGAGTTGGGCGTTATCTTCTACAACCTGTAGATGGCATAGGATACTGCGGCTAAGTAAAAAGTTGCCTTGGCAGCTACCCAATGTTTCTCCATCTCCAAATGGAGTTTTCAGAGTGACCTTTTGACTCTGTTCTATACGTTCTGGCATATCAAGTGCTTCCTGTTTTATAAGACTTACTTCAGCTCCAGTGACCACTATCAGCCGAACGGATGCATTTTTGCTTATATCTAATGGCAAATCTACTATTGAAATGTTTTCCCTTTTTCGGGGTTTTTTCTTTTTAGAGGACCCTGAAGTAGTATGATAAGTTTTCTTTAATGTCGAGCCGGGGTCTTTTCGGTCGACAGTGTGCCATTTCCCGAATTTGCAGTTTCCCATCGTTGTTTCTGCCGACAGGTGGACACGGTATCGCCTCTTCTGCTGCAAAAACTACACATCTCTTGTCCATAATTAATTCTAAGTTCGCGATCTGAAGTGCCCCATTGAAAACTGTTTTTTGTATTTGCTCGCTCAGGTGGTGCCTTAACATTTTGTCGACAATATTGGACATCATGTCCTTTCGCTCTGCAGATTATACAGAAAGGGGTGTTTTTGCGTTTTATGCACTCGTCATACGTGTGCCCTTGTAGTTGCAATAGCTGCCGATAATCTTGTTTAACAGTAATTTCTGTTTTTCGTCTCTTCTTTCTCCTGTATGATGAAAGGTAGAATTCTGGTATGGAGGTGGACTTCCTAAAGATTTTCTTATCGAACTTGAGTCGAGTGCCAATTATCCGGTGAGTTTCTGCCAGTATTAAAGGATACTGAAGCTAATTTTGTCGGCTCCTGTGTAGGAGGTATATGGAACTCAGTCTTTATGTTAGGTTTTCCTAGCTCATTTGTGTGAGGGTATGGAGAAACAGTCTCGTGAATAGGATGACTGTAAGCATTAGCATAATATGTCGAATTATGCCTTAAAAAGTTGTCCATTGGAAAATAGCTTGTGGGATTATGAATGTAACTGGCGGGTTGTGGATTATAAAAGAGGCTGTGTTGTAATCGTTCCATGTCTAGTGCCTTTTGGATGAGTTGGTCTACCGAATCTTCATTTAAAGTAAGTAAGTAGGCACTTAGATGCGAATTATTAGCACCACTCTTCACTGAAGCCATAGCAAAATCTTCTATTTGTCGCTTCATCATATTCAAATTTTCAGCACCATATTTACTCTGTGCTGCCTCATTACATTGTAACAATAGGCCTTTTAGCCTAGTTGTGAAGGAGTTAAATGACTCGTGCGGGTATTGTCGGCAAGTGATTAATCTACTTATCAACTCATGGTATGTCTCACGAGGTAAGTAACTACGATAAAGTAATTGTTCAACGTCTTCAAATGTTGTGAGTGAGCTAGATGCGATTAGCTGGTATGCATTTCCTCTCAATCTAGTGGGAAAAATCTGCATAAAAGCTTGCTTTTCCTCCTCTTCTAGGCACTGTTGTTGTTGCAATTAGCAACCAAAAATATATGTTAATGAAAAATATATATATATATATATACAAACAATATAGTTTGTAACTACCAAAAGTATAGAAGATATAATTAACAAATATAATATATATATAAAAACGAAAAAAATAATATACTAGGTAACATATACATACCTCCAGTGGACGGAAATCTGTGCCACTTTTATGGTTTTTACTCACAAGTAAAAAGATAAAGACAGCCGCCAGGATTACTGAACATTACCAACATTCACCTTAAAGATGTAAGGTGTTCCAGGTCTTACTATACTTTGCAATATAGCAGCATGCATAAATGCACCAGTCTTATTGAAATCTAATGCAAGATTTCAAAGAAAAGACGACCTTCCAAGGAACACCTTGGTGAAATTGAATGTATTTTTCCAACTGATAAATTGACTAAGTTCTGTCCACGCAAGGACTAGAACATGCTGTAAAAACCAGCAAACACAACTAAAAATAAAATTAAATAAGAACACAGTGTTTGTTAAAAATAAACACAATAAAAACAGTTTTGAAAAAAACTTTTAAGTCACTTATCTTATCATCTGCAATATCCAGTGCAGGGTTTTTTGTTGCAGGACGTATATGTCCTCACAAATAAATAACCAACGTTCCACAAATTTTATTTTAATTTATTTACATTTTTCACAATAAATATAAATAATTAGTATGAAAAAACACAACACCATAGAAATAAATTTGTCATTCAATGACAAATGTCAAACCACAACATTTAAATTGTGGCGCCCCCGTCATCTCAAAATCGTAAAACTCCCACAGCGCCGTGGTGAACTTGCGCAAAGTCGAGAGCAATAGCCAGCAACTAAGCGAAGCCACAGATCAATGGGCGGCAGCTGGCCCCAACCATATAAAAAGGGGGTGATTTCAGAAGAAAAATCACTTGTTGCTCGGTATTTCACCAGTAAAGTCAGCTAGGTGGACCATTGCCACTAGTATTTTTTTGCCCACTTGTCCTCAAATTTTTTGTAGAGTTATTCCCACATTAAAGTCTTCATCAGACAGGTAATCAAAATAGAAATTTTTTTGGGATATTTCCAGAAGTTTTCTATTTAATCATAAACACCACTGAAATATAGAATAAATTCAAGATTTTGGGATGTTACCAAATTAAGAATAGACTTCTATGATTTCGGATCTTTTTCTTCATAAAAAAGGGAAAATATTCTGGGATATTACCAGAGAATTTCTCATTAAAATTTTTTTTATACTGAGATTGGAGAGTTAATTCGCAGTTTTGGGATATTACCAAGCTAAGAATAAAATTCTGCAATCTAAGTTATTTTTGTCTCATCTTTTTGTAACTAACTATTCAACAAAGTTGATTTGGGAAATATCCAATTAACTAAGGTTAACGTAAAAGGTTTCACAAAACATTTCATTTCGGGATATATCCAAGTGAAGTGTGGCAGGAAACTCAAGTCAATCGGGAAATCATTAGTATTGGGCGATTTCCATACTAATTAGAAATCCCGGTCAATATCTAGGCTAAGTCGGCGGCAAAATCCCTTGGGATATTTCCAGGGATTTTTTTTTGCTGATTTGGTTTTGGATTCAGGAAAGGGACAATATCTTGGTATTGAACCTTTTGGGAGATTTTCAAGGGTTCAATCCAGAGACCAGACTTAGGTCAAAAACAGGTACAGGAATTAGCTACACCAATCAGGGTTGAGTATACTACAGGAAATAAATAAGTATAAAACTTACTAACCTTTTTTTTGTTTCAAGAGGATATTAATTAACTCCTTTTTTATATTGAATTTTCTAAAAGAATTTGAATTGCTATTCTTTTTTTTGCGCTTTATTAATTTGTTCCTTTCTCTTATTGCAGATAATTAGCAATAAGTAGAATTTAAGAGCTAAGTTAATAATTAAGATTTTTTTGAATTACTTTATTTTTGTTAATTTTATTGTTTTTCCTTGAATTTAATTATTATTTATTTGTTAAAATATTGTTAGGTTTAAGAGTACGCAATAAACGTATTAAAACCAGGTTAATCTTTCAATCAGCAATTTACCTATTTTATTACTTCCATTTTTTATTTTTCATTTAATTTCTTTTATGTACAGCCATAGGAGCTGTAACATTGGTCCTTCGAGCCGGATAAACCGGTAGCATAATACGTTTATTGAGTGTTAAAGTTATCAATAAAAAAGAAAAAAAATAGAAATTCAAATTTTTCTGTGTTTGGTGAAGGAAGACTAACTAAAATGGAAGCACTTATAAAGAGACAAAGAGCTTTCAAAAAAGTTTTGACTCATGCTGTCTCTAATTATGAAGAGAGAGTAGGTTCAAGGCAACAGTTAACTAAAGGTTATCTGAAGCAAAGAACCCGGAGTATTGAGGAATTGTGGGAACAATTTTTGGATAATCATCAAAGATTATTAGTAGAGTTTGAGGAAACAGCACTCAACGACTACGAAACAAGCCATGTTTTTGAGGAATGCGAAGGAGTATACTTCGGATTCTTAGGGGAGCTCCAAGAACAGCTATTAAAGCTTCAAGAGCTCCAAATGCCAAATGTAACTAAACCAGAGGCAAGTGTAATCAATGACCACAAAACGGAAATATAATTGCCTAGCATTGAAATTCCGAAATTTGATGGTGACACTAAGTGGAGATCTTTCCACGATACGTTTGAATCTTTGATTCACAAAGATTCTCAAATTCCCTTAGTACAAAAGTTGCACTATTTAAAGACCAATCTATCTGGAGAACCAGAAAGGATATTGCGACAATACGATGTAACTAGTACTAATTATCAACCAGCTTGGGCAGAGTTGACACAAAGATACAATAATAAAAAGGTATTAGTGTTCACACAACTGAAAGCCTTATTTAATCAAGCTATAGTAAAAGGTGAACATGAAAGTAGCCTGAAAAATTTACATGATAAAACAAAGGAATGTTTACATGAATTGGAATCCCTTGGAATAGGTACAAAGACCTGGGATCCAACAATTATTTTTATAATAACACAAAAACTACCTATGGAAACTCGAACTCTATGGGAACAATCAATTTCCAAGAGTACAGAGATTCCAGAGTTAAAGGAAATGTTTTGTTTCCTAGAATCTCGCTTCCGAACTTTGGAAGCTATTAACCCAAGTAAGGTGGGTTATGTTGCCATGAACAAACATGGACAAAATAGATCATTAAACTATCACGTCAACGAACAATATGGTTGCGTGGTATGTAAGGGAGACCATCGCATACAAAACTGCGATGATTTCCGACGGCATAATATTGACACTCGTCGGAAGATCCTGTTGAAACATAATATTTGTTTTAACTGTCTACAAAGACATAATGGATCTTGTACGATGAGTAAAAGGTGCCCGGTGTGCAAAGGAGAACATACAATCCGCAAATGCACACAATTTAAACAAAAGGGTTTTAATGCAAAACGTGAACTTGTGATAAAGAACAAACTTTGCACAAATTGCTTAAAACCACACAGCAAAGAAGCATGTCCAAATAAAAATGGATGTTTCAAGTGTGACAAGCGTCATCACACATGGCTTCATGAGGACAAAAACATGTCTTCAAACAAGCCAAGGGCTGTTGAGACCATACAATGAAGACAGTCAGAAAATTCTGTCCCATCAACTTCGGCAAATGCTTGTTCAAATAAACACAAAGCCACACAAGCACTATTAGCTACGGCTATAGTACATGTTAGGGACAGAATTGGGATAACAATTCCCATGCGGGCTTTGGTTGATCTAGGATCACAAAGTTCTTTTATAACCGAAGCGGCTGTTCAATCCTTACAACTGAAAGGCGTGTCAACGTCACTTCAAATTACCGGATGGGGATATACACAAGTGGCAAAGGCAAACAAAGAAGTGTCTGTCCATGTGAGATCAGCCACCTCCGCTGATTTTGAAATCCCATTGCGGGCTTATGTTATCAAGAAGATAACTAATATATTCCCACCAACACACATAAGGTCTTCTGATTGGACTCATATAAAAGGCTTGCCTTTAGCAGACCCAGAGTTCCTAAAAGCAGGGAAAATAGACCTGTTGTTAGGTGTGAATACCTATGCAAAAATTTTATGCAAGGGAATTAAAAGTGGACCTGAAGGGACCCCCATAGCACAGAATACAAAGCTAGGGTGGATTCTTTTCGGAGAAACATCAGCACCACAAAATCAAGTGGACAAAAATGACATTTTTTCTGCATTCACCACAAGTAGTGCTGATGACCTAGCACAGCTAAATATGCAAGTGCGGAAATTTTGGGAATGGGAAGAGCTCAACCCAAAACGTAAACTTACTAAAGAAGAAGAGCAATGTGAGCAATTCTTCAGTGAGAATCATAAACGCCTGGATAATGGCAGTTATGAAGTGAAGCTGCCATTCAAAGCAGCCAAGGTTCCCGAGCTTGGGGAATCAAAGATAATGGCGTTAAAAAGATTCGCTTAACTCGAGAAAAAATTCGAGCGAGCTGCCGACATACGAGCTGAATATCATAAATGTATTCAAGAATATTTAGACCTGGGGCATATGTGTAAGGTAAATAAAACCACACAAAATGGGAATACCCAGAAGTATTACTTACCCCATCATGCTGTTCTTAAGGACAGCACTACTACCAAATTAAGAGTAGTATTTGATGCTTCCGCAAAGTCATCAAACGGGAGAAGCCTCAACGAACAAATGTTGACAGGTCCCACATTACAACCAAAGTTGTACTCAACATTGCTAAAATGGCGTGATCATAGATATGCAGTGACTGCCGATATAGAGAAGATGTATCGAATGATTAAGATACGTAAGGATGACCAAAGGTATCAGAAAATACTTTGGCGAAGTAGTGAAGTTGAGCCAGTAGAAGAATACGAACTCAACACCGTAACATTCGGCACTACGGCAGCACCATATCTAGCAATAAAAGCACTGCAGCAATTAGCCAAGGATGACAAAGAAGAGTATCCTAAGGCATCAGAAATTGCAACGCAGGATTTTTACGTTGACGATCTGCTAACAGGTGGAAATACCATAGCAGAAGTCAAACAAACCCAAAAAGAGCTAATAAAGCTATTAAAGGGAGGAGGTTTTAACCTCCGGAAATGGGCAGCTAATCATGATGAACTGCTTGATTGGTTACCTAAGGAAGAAATAGAGCTAGAGTTGCCATTAAAATTTGAAGATGACAACCAAGTCAAAGCTCTAGGAATCCAGTGGCATCCAGCCACCGACAATTTCATGTTTGCCTTCAAGGCTTCAGAATTTGAAGCAGAAGCCACAACAAAAAGAAAAATGTTGTCGCAAGTAGCAAAGCTATTCGACCCTTTAGGTTGGATAGCTCCATGTGTAGTTTTGGCGAAAATTATCATCCAGAAATAATGGATGCATGGATGTACCTGGGACGAAATAGTCCGAGAAGAATTCAGCGAGGAATGGAGGCAGTTCAAGATACAGCTGCCTCACATATTGAAAATAAAAATTCCTCGCTGGATACATACCAAGAAAGACAGAGACAACAAATTCAGAGTACGCAGCTGTCGGCTACATGAGAGTTCAAAACGATGACAGCACAATAAAAACAACATTGCTCATATCAAAAACTCGAGTGGCTCCCACAAAGCCAATTACGTTGCCAAGACTTGAGTTAAGTGGAGCAGTGTTGTTAACTAGACTACTAAGTCAAGTTCGAGCTGACTTGCATACGAGTAATATTAGCAGCTTTTCATGGTGCGATTCAAAAATCGTATTGGCCTGGATATCAGGGCATCCAAATAGATGGAAAACTTATGTGGCAAACAGAGTTACCGAGATACAAGAAGGAAACCTAAATAATACGTGGGGATATGTACCTACAAAGGATAATCCTGCTGACATGGCATCACGAGGTCTAATGCCAATGAGCATTCAAGACTGTGAGCCATGGTGGACAGGTCCTAGTTGGTTAAGGCAGCCAAGCCAAGACTGGCCACAAGATAAGAGCCTTAACAGAGAGACGTCTTACGAATCAAAGACAGTAAAAGCTCTTGCAATGCAAAAAAGCGAAGGGCTCGAAACAATAATTGAGCGATTCTCGTCATACAAACGATTGTTGCTTGTCACTGCACAATGTCTCCGATTCGTCCATAATTGTAGACATAAAGAAGAAAGGAGCATTGGCAGATTGACACCAGCTGACATAGAAACAGCCAAAATAAGAGTAATCCAGCAAACACAACAGCAAGAATTTGAAAATGAATTCAAGCAGTTAAAGGCTGGAGAAAATGTGCACAAAAATAGCAAAATAATAGGGCTTTGTCCATTTTTAGATAAATATTCAGTCTTGAGAGTAGGTGGCAGGTTGCAAAATTCAGACCTGCCAATCTCAACACGACACCCAGCAATACTACCCAAAGATCATCATTTAACTAATTTAGTGATTGATCACTACCACAAAGAAACTTTGCATGGTGGACCACAACTGGTCCTAAATACCATACGAAGTCAGTTTTGGATCATTAATGGACTACACGCCGTTAAGAAAAGGATTCATCTCTGCGTAATATGTGTTAGACATCGCGCTGCAACACAACAGCAGCTTATGGGCAGTCTACCCAGTCCTCGAGTGTCACAGGCACACCTATTTCAGAATACGGGGTTAGACTATGCTGGTCCTATTGATGTCAAAACCACAAAATATCGGGGATCCAAAACATACAAAGGATACCTGTGTTTATTTATGTGTATGGCAACAAAAGCCATACACATCGAAGTAGTCTCTGACTTATCGTCTGAAACCTTTCTCGCAGCATTTAAGAGATTTGTTGCAAGACGAGGTTTATGTGCTAATATATATTCCGATAATGGAACAAATTTTATTGGGGCAAACAAAATTCTTCAGCAAGAGTACAAAAAAGCACTCGCTGAAGCAAACGAACTAGCAGCTCACAATACTGCAGCCATGGGGATCAAATGGCATTTTATACCTCCTGCAGCTCCACATCAAGGTGGTCTTTGGGAGGCAGGTGTAAAAAGTATTAAACACCATTTGCGTTGAATTCTAAGTTCATCAACATTAACAATAGAAGAACTAAATACATTAGTCATTCAAATAGAAGCATGTCTCAATTCCAAACCGCTGCACGCTATCACTGCGGATCCAGAACAACTGGAAATTCTCACCCCAAATCACTTTCTAATTGGAAGACCGCTACTAGCTGTACCAGAGCCCACTCAAGAAGAGTCAAATATGCATCTTCTAAGACGATGGAAGCTGATTCAGCAACTACGTCAACAATTCTGGAAAAGATGGTCAACAGAATACTTGACCGAAGTGCAGAAACGACAAAAGTGGAATGCGCCACAAAATAACATTAATATTGGTCAAGTTGTCATCATTAAAGATGAAAAGCAACCACCAACAAAATGGGTGTTGGGGCTCATTGAAGAGCTACACCCTGGTAAGGACGGCAGAGTTAGAGTGGTGTCTGTAAAAACAGCAAGCAATATTTTGCAAAGACCCATTCAAAAAATTTGCCCCTTACTAGTCAATGTGCAATAAAGGTGCAAAGGAAGTAAGTTGTGATGTCCGTAAATGTTTGTATACGTCAAGTTTGATGCATGTATGGGTCCTGGCCATATATTTCTATTTCCACATATTAAGATAAATAATACATAACATTCTTTTCAAGAATTAACATAGGTCAAAGTAAAAAGATGGAAGACGTTCTAGAAATAATGTACGAGGGGCTGATGGACGAGTTTGAATTAGCATGGGCAGAATTGGCAGACCCTGTAATTATCGAATGGGCAGTGTCTCCACTGCCTCCAACACCACCGCTGCCAAATATGCCAGACCTCAACACGCCGCCTAGAGAGGCAGAATTCCAGTTCAAGATGCCTCTGCCTCCTAAGCAGCCAAGGTCCAGCAGTCCCAAACATGTGGACAAGGTAATAGAGGACATCAGCTTGTTGAAAGCATCATCCACACCTACACCACAGCGAACACCTGAAGATCAGAGAACCAATAAAACATCGAACGAAAAAAGGTACGACGTATTCACGGTAGACGGGAAACACGTTCGCATCCAATACGAAGAACTGCAATCTATTCGGTGGGAACGCATTCGTAAATCAAAACGAATGCGATTTAACCTATTTTTAAAGGACGGCGCTTCCATTCGATTGAGGCTGGTGAAAAACAAGGTAGTTTGGTACAATTACCACTGGCCGAGACCAAAGGTAAGCACTCGCTACAATTTAACGAAAAAAACATGATTCCGTCATTTGGTTGATGCACAAGGAGTACATCAACGGGGCCGGAAGTTGTTGCAATTAGCAACCAAAAATATATGTTAATAAAAAAATATATATATATGTACAAACGATATAGTTTGTAAGTACCAAAAGTATAGAAGATATAATTAAAAAATATAATATATATATATAAAACGAAAAAAATAATATACTAGGTAACATATACATACCTCCAGTGGACGGAAATCTGTGCCACTTTTCCGGTTTTTACTCACAAGTAAAAAGATAAAGACAGCAGCCAGGATTACTGAACATTACCAACATTCACCTTAAAGATGTAAGGTGTTCCAGGTCTTACTATACTTTGCAATATAGCAGCATGCATAAATGCACCAGTCTTATTGAAATCTAATGCAAGATTTCAAAGAAAAGACGACCTTCCAAGGAACACCTTGGTGAAATGGAATGTATTTTTCCAACTGATAAATTGATTAAGTTCTGTCCACGCAAGGACTAGAACATGCTGTAAAAACCAGCAAACACAACTAAAAATAAAATTAAATAAGAACACAGTGTTTGTTAAAAATAAACACAATAAAAACAGTTTTGAATAAAACTTTTAAGTCACTTATCTTATCATCTGCAATATCCAGTGCAGGGTTTTTTGTTGCAGGACGTATATGTCCTCACAAATAAATAACCAACGTTCCACAAATTTTATTTTAATTTATTTACATTTTTTCACAATAAATATAAATAATTAGTATGAAAAAACACAACACCATAGAAATAAATTTGTCATTCAATGACAAATGTCAAACCACAAGATTTAAATTGTGGCGCCCCCGTCATCTCAAAATCGTAAAACTCCCACAGCGCCGTGGTGAACTTGCGCAAAGTCGAGAGCAATAGCCAGCAACTAAGCGAAGCCACAGATCAATGGGCGGCAGCTGGCCCCAACCATATAAAAAGGGGGTGATTTCAGAAGAAAAATCACTTGTTGCTCGGTATTTCACCAGTAAAGTCAGCTAGTGGACCATTGCCACTAGCATTTTTTTGCCCACTTGTCCTCAAATTTTTTGTAGAGTTATTCCCACATTAAAGTCTTCATCACACAGGTAATCAAAATAGAAATTTTTTTGGGATATTTCCAGAAGTTTTCTATTTAATCATAAACACCACTGAAATATAGAATAAATTCAAGATTTTGGGATGTTACCAAATTAAGAATAGACTTCTATGATTTCGGATCTTTTTCTTCATAAAAAAGGGGAAAATATTCTGGGATATTACCAGAGAATTTCTCATTTAAATTTTTTTTTATACTGAGATTGGAGAGTTAATTCGCAGTTTTTGGGATATTACCAAGCTAAGAATAAAATTCTGCAATCTAAGTTATTTTTGTCTCATCTTTTTGTAACTAACTATTCAACAAAGTTGATTTGGGAAATATCCAATTAACTAAGGTTAACGTAAAAGGTTTCACAAAACATTTCATTTCGTGATATATCCAAGTGAAGTGTGGCAGGAAACTCAAGTCAATCGGGAAATCATTAGTATTGGGCGATTTCCATACTAATTAGAAATCCCGGTCAATATCTAGGCTAAGTCGGCGGCAAAATCCCTTGGGATATTTCCAGGGATTTTTTTTGCTGATTTGGTTTTGGATTCAGGAAAGGGACAATATCTTGGTATTGAACCTTTTGGGAGATTTTCAAGGGTTCAATCCAGAGACCAGACTTAGGTCAAAAACAGGTACAGGGATTAGCTACACCATTCAGGGTTGAGTATACTACAGGAAATAAATAAGTATAAAACTTACTATCCTTTTTTTTTTGTTTCAAGAGGATATTAATTAACTCCTTTTTTATATTGAATTTTCTAAAAGAATTTGAATTGCTATTTTTTTTTGCGCTTTATTAATTTGTTCCTTTCTCTTATTGCAGATAATTAGCAATAAGTAGAATTTAAGAGCTAAGTTAATAATTAAGATTCTTTTTGAATTACTTTATTTTTGTTAATTTTATTGTTTTTCCTTGAATTTAATTATTATTTATTTGTTAAAATATTGTTAGGTTTAAGAGTACGCAATAAACGTATTAAAACCAGGTTAATCTTTCAATCAGCAATTTACCTATTTTATTACTTCCATTTTTTATTTTTCATTTAATTTCTTTTATGTACAGCCATAGGAGCTGTAACAGTTGTACTTGTTTGCAACAGCCTTTAAAGGTTTGCAATTCTGTGAGTATTTGGGGGACTAAATTCTCCAGAAAACAAGGGCACCATTTGTGCTGACAGTTTAACTACCTTTTCATAATTCACTGGCATTTTGACTGGTTGGTTTGGTTGCTTTCTCTGGAGAATATCTGGAGTATCGTTATTAGAAGTAGGCGAGGTTAATGATTTTTCTGTGATTAGGGCGTTTAAGCTATTGTTTCTAGCTAGAAAATTAGTTAAGCTGTGCATTCTGAAACGTTTAGCTGAGCGCTGCTCACGATACCAGTTTACGGAAGGTCGACTTTGGGGTGAATTACACTCTACACTTGGGCTATCTGGAGGGCTGGCATTGTCAAATGACAATGAACTTATTGCCGTCTCAAAGTTAGAGCATGAAGAGCTTCGGTCAGGTTTAGGCATGAAAGCCAAAACTTTGAGTTTCCACGAATAAGTGTGAGAGAGGGAGAAGTAAGGAAGAAAAGGGAATAAGTAGTTTTATCAAAGAAGTTTAATTAATTTAATCAAAGCAAGAAATTTGCCCGAATATGTGAAAGCTGCCTTGTTTTAGTCTTATTGCTATTATTGTTGAAAATATTTGATGAAACTTGTACATGCATATTAACTAAGTAGAAATAAGTGATTAAATGTATGTATCCTCAATACACATATATATTCAGTCTACAGCAGCCTGCTGCAGAAGTAGTAGATTAGTACTCGCTCAACCTTTGTACGAACAAACCAACTAATAAATTAGGTATCGAACGAAATCATCTTGTCTTTATTATAATCCTAGTTTTTTTTTACCGAGGTTTTTTTTACATGTGCCGAAACCCGGGAACGGGACGCGAGTACATAGCGAAAATTTTTTCTAAATCAAAAAGTAAATATCCGAGTGAAATCTTACGTGCGATGGATTCTACCTATAGAGGGGCATGTAGAGGACAAATTACCAAGATCGCGAAAGCTGCTACCGAATATCTAAATTCTAATGAATCGAAGCTCGTGACGAAAATTTAAAACGATTAGATATTATCGAAGAAGAATTGTCGGTTTTATTGGAACGAATGAAAAGTGCTTTCGGTAATTTAAAGAAAGCGAATGAAGAGGCACGTGCCGCTTTGAAGCCTGATGAGTTAGAAAAAGAGTGTGAAAAAAATAACGGAATACGATGACACAGCAGCTAGTGCTATAGCTCGGTTAACACAACGATTACAAAAGGCCAGGAATTGCAGCAATTGCAAGAACAAAGAGGCGATCAAAGCTCACTGCAACATGAGAAAGCGAAGGGACAAAACTTCCTTAGATACAACTCAGGAGATTTTCTGGAGATTTCAAAGACTGGCTTCCATTCTGGGAACAGTATCGCACAGCAGTACATGAGAATAATTCCTTGACTACAATAGATAAATTTAACTATCTACAGTCATTGCTTACTGGAAATGCGGCAGATGTTATTGCCGGATTTACACCTACAGAAACTTGCTATGATGGAGCAATAGCTTTGCTACTAGATGAATTTGGGAATACCGACAAAATAATAGACAAACACATGCAGCAACTTTTATCTATTAAGCCTGTAGCAGCAAGAAACCGATGTACCGGGACTTCGTCGTTTATACAACTCTGTGATGAGCTGCACTCGCTCGTTAACGGCCCTTGGAGTACCTTCTACTCATTATTTTATAATGTTGAAGTCAGTTCTGCTCAGATGCATGCCTACCGATTACGTGTTGATTTTTACCGTTGCTACAAGGAAATTCCACAAAACGAGGATGAAGCTATTGACAGCAGTAAATCATCATCTTCTACAAATGACCTTCCTGATGGCGATCAACAAACGAAAGCTTTAATTTCATACCTGAATCGTGAAGTGGAATCGTTGGAGAAATCTTATGATGCATCGAGAAACCAAATTTCTACAGTGCATTCAAAAATGCATAAGACCGCTGCTGGATTATTTACTACGGCATCCAATAATAATAACTGTGTGTTCTGTAAATCCAATCACCATAGTACTGCAGACTGTGATAGTGTACTTTCAATAGTTGAAAAGAAAGACATTTTAAAAAGGAATGGCAAATGCTTTCGTTGTACCAGAACGGGACACATGTCTAAATCTTGCTCTGCTCGTATTTTTTGCAAGAAGTGTAGAGGAAAACATGCTTTATCGATGTGTGAACCTTCAGTCGGAGGACACAATCCCAATCGAGCAGCTATTGTAAACAATCGGATTGACAACAAGGAGTGTGAGTGCGACGGCATCATCATCAACTCAGCCAGCTTTGAATTTGTATGCAGGGAACAATTCGACACAACCTTTAACTGACGTCTACTTACAAACAGCTTGTGTTTATGCTAAATCACCAAATCATAACAACAGTCTCCTGGTACGTGCAATTTTTGATGGCGGTAGTCAAATTTCGTTTGTGCGCGAAGACATTAGCAGAAAATTAAAACTGCCTGTAATTGGAATGCATAGAATAAGCGTGATACCGTTCGGTTGTGATGATCAAACTCCTATTCAAATGTGCAATCGAGTGCGAATAATGTTAAAAAGTCAATACAGGGACAAGATTTTTGTTTTAGAAGCAGTGGAGGTACCAAATATTTGCTTAGACGTTTTATCGGTGCCTGACAGTGAAAGTCCATATTTCCGTAATTTCGAGTTAGCTGATACCCACCTGCATGGAAATTTACCTGAAACGGGAATAAGTATACTCATAGGTGCTGACCAATATTGGAAATTAATGAGCGGCGAAGTTAGACGTCTTACAGAAAATTTGTCAGCCATCGAAACTGTTTTTGGTTGGACCTTGCAAGGACCATCCCCAGCCAGTACAACTTGTGTAAACCTGAATTTTGTTCCAACCCTTTCCTTATATGCCTCCTCAGTTATTAATGAATTTGATTTTAGAGATTTCTGGAGATTGGAGTCCATAGGAATTTATCAAGAAATCGCTGAAGGGGCTGACTATACGAAAAATTTAGACGAATTTATTGTCAAATCAAAGGCAGGTTATGTTGCTTCCTTGCCATGGAAGGAGGTTAATTACGTGTTAGAGGACAACCGAGAAATCGCTATAAATCGCCTTTACTCACTGGTACGAAAATTATCTCGACAAAATGGGCGATTACAGGAATACGACAACGCGATGCGTGACTTTATAGCGGCTGGGTTTGCTGAAAGGACTGAGCCACCAAACATTAATGCTCGGTTGTATTACATGCCGCATCGACCCGTATATAGGAGGATAAAACGACAACGAAGCTCCGCATAGTGTTTGACGCTTCAGCGCATGGACCATCAGCTCGTTCGCTAAATGATCACCTGTCAACAGGTTCAAACTTGTTACCAGACTTATTAAAGATAATTGTAAATTTCAGATTAGGTAAAATAGGCCTTACAGCAGACATTGAAAAGGCATTTCTGCAAATTCTACTTGATGTAAACGATCGTGATTCCCATCGATTTTTCTGGTTTAGAGAAAAGGTTAAATTCTCAGACAGACTACCAGCTATTGAAGAATTCCGTATGACACGAGTGACTTTTGGAGTAACGTGTAGCCCCTTTTTATTGGGAGAAGCAATTATTTACAGTCTAAGATTTGGAAAAAGAGGCCCAACTGGTTAGCTAAATCTTCCGATTATTGGCCCAGGGCTGACATCGCAGTTGGTTCCTTGATGGTAGAAACTTCTTTAAATGTCGAGGTAAGTGAATTGTCACTTAATCCTAGTCAACCGTTATTAGACCTCACAAGATATAGTAGATGGATACGTGTTTTAAGAGTAACTGCGTTCTGCTTACGATTTGTCGACCGAATTAGAGGAAGATTCGATATTTGTCAGCATTCGAAATATTTGACAGCATTGGAAATCCACCGAGCTGAGCTGCTCTGGATTGTATATATTCAGCGTTTATGGTTTAACACTGAAATTGAAGCTGTTCACAACAAAGGAAACTTGCCTAAAACATCGAAGATTTCAAGCCTGAACCCTATTTTAGACCAAGATGGAGTTCTGCGAGTGGGTTCTCGATTACAGCTTTTAGATGATTACCAAACAGTGTATCCAATAATCTTACCAGATGACTCATACCTGAGCAAATTATTAATTTCAGATATTCACGAAAGAAAGCTTCATGGTGGAGTTAGCCTTGTTCTTGCACAACTGCGAGAGAGATTTTGGATTTTACGATCACGCCAGATAATCAATAAAGTGTTGAAGGAGTGCAGATTTTGTCGACGGATGCGTGGAAAAAATATCTCGCCGCCATATGGACCGTTGCCTCTAGAACGAATGATGCAGTCAAAACCTTTTGAAACTACAGGAATAGATTTCGCTGGACCTTTATATACTAAGCAAGTGTGTTTGAACGATGTGTGCCAAAAGGTATACATTATGCTCTTTAGTTGTGCTACAGTAAGAGCAGTCCAGGCCTTGTATCCTA
Organism: Dioctria linearis; assembly: GCA_963930735.1. Taxonomy (NCBI): domain Eukaryota; kingdom Metazoa; phylum Arthropoda; class Insecta; order Diptera; family Asilidae; genus Dioctria; species Dioctria linearis. The sequence goes on along the minus strand of OZ005743.1, from coordinate 54,971,624 downwards.
TCGAATTATTTTAATTATTTTGTCGGCGCGGAGGATGTTGAAAATATTTGATGAAACTTGTACATGTGTATTAACTAAGTAGAAATAAGTGATTAAATGTATGTATCCTCAATACACATATATATTCAGTCAACAGCAGCCTGCTGCAGAAGTAGTAGATTAGTACTCGCTCAACCTTTGTACGAAACAAACCAACTAATAAATTAGGTATCGAACGAAATCATCTTGTATTTATTATAATCCTAGTTTTTTTTACCGAGGTTTTTTTTACAATTATTAATGAGGAATAACAGTTTTGCCTCTTTTTAACTTACTTAAGAAAAATTGTTGTCGTTTCAGTCAGCTTCGTTTAGCCGTACTCTTTGTTGTGCTGTGTATTATTTATTCGTAAACGGAAGTCGTCTTTTCCAAATTGGGGACTTCTTATCTTCTTAGGCTGGGTTCTGTCGCCAGATTCCACGGTAAGTAACTCGTAACTCGTAGGTTGGAGGATCAAGGTTTTTCAAGTGGATGTAGATTGACCAACTTCCTTGATCCTACCGGCTGCGCCAAAATTTGTTGTGTATTTGAATGATCTTACGAGTACATCCCTTGAGGTCACCGGGTATTATATTTTCGTTCCTAACGGAGCGGCTGAGTGTAATTTCCGCTATAATAGGCGAAGCCTTGTTGTTAAGAAATGGCGAAGCCAAATAAGGCTTTGCACCAATTTAATTAACGTTTACCTTGTTGTTAAGGAATGGCGAAGCCATGGCTATGTCTTTCGCAATTTTATAGCTGTGTTGTAGACGTGCTTTTAACTCGTTTGCATAATTATAGTAATTATAACAAACGGTCGGAGATGGTTTTAGATTGTTGCGGATTTCGGCTGCAAATCCGTACAGGAGTTCGCGTGAAGTGTAATTTGTACTCGAGTGAGGGGTGGTATTATAGACGAACATAGCGCATGGAATCCATGTATCCCAGTCTTGAGGATCTTTCGCTACATAAGATCTGAGGTATTTTGCTAAAGTTCTATGGCTTCTCTCCAATGCACCATTTGTTTGTGGGTGATATGGAGTAATTTTGAGCCTTTTGATCTTTAGCAGTTTGGATACCTCGGCGAACATGCCACCTATGAGGTTAGATCCCTGATCTGTTAGGATACTTTCTGGAATGCCATGTCGAGAAACTATTGTTGTCGTGAAAGCTTCCGCTAATGTTTTAGATTCAGTGTTGACTATGGAATAGCAGTTTTGATGCTATCTTTAGCAATCGAAAAAAAAATATAAATAAAATCAAAATAAAGTTATTGAATGAAAACACTCCGTAATTTTTAAACCTTTAAATTTATTTTACCAAATTCTATCAATCGAATATAAAAATATATAACAAACTTCAGATCTACAATTCTTCTTAGGAATTTTCTTTTTACTTTATTAGCGGAAAACGAGGTAACTTTACCGGGCGAGTTGGAAATGCGAAGTGCAGTTTTTAGATTTAATTTTTATCAGTACCGTTCGTGAAGGAAACTAAAAAGTCTTAAGTCGACACAAAAGGGTCTCGCGGCAAGTAGTAATATTACACGTGAGGCCAGGTATGTAGGTTCTTGACTTTATGATTTTGCTGAGTGTGATTTTAGAAAAATGATTTCTACATACGAATTAACTTTGACTGTGGGAATGAAAATGGAAATGAGTTTACGTAATTGATGACGGTGCGTCTTTGTTAGGGCTCAAAGCCTTTATATTATTGGCTGATTGGGATATGATATTGTAGCACCCCCACCGTTAGAATGAGGCTCCGACGAATTTATTGGGATAGATATTTTTGGGTAATAGTTACCTTTTTTTCTTAGATAAATATATGTAGCTATTAACAACGCTAATGCGATCACAATTAGAAGGTCTGTACTAAAACTGATTACATTATTGTTTTTATTCTTAAATACCAGCTCTTCAATGCTCTTTTCACTATGTTTTATTTATTGTTTTAAATATAGTTCATCTAATTCTATTTTAGGTAAATCTTCTGTATGTTCTCTAATTTGTGTTATAAAATTCGGTAGTATCAGTTTATCGTATACCTTAAAATTCGAGTTTACAAAGCTATTATTTTCTATTTTTAGGCAACAATTTTCAAAACTAATCAAAAAATTTCCATTTACATTGACATTACCCTTATTTATTGCAGGTTTGTGTAATATTTAAGTTATTAACATTTTTCAATATTATCATACCAGGTGTGATCTCCTTTATTTCTTGGTTCCTAGATGTTCTAGTTTTACAATGAGCTTCTTTGAATTTTATTATATTATTTATGCAATTTTCATTTATTTCAATTAAATTTTTCTCTAAATTTTCTTTAACATTTATTCTGTATACTCTATTACTTGAATCTACTAAAATCTCGTTTTCTTCTAAAAGCACGGATTTGTTCTGGTTATTTGGAACAGGTTCGATTAGTATTTTGGATAGGAGGTTACGGGAGTATCGTGGTATTAGTAGGATTATAACTATTTCGTTATTTTGTAGTCTTACTGCGACTTTTATATATTGATAGCTGTCGAGATCTTCTATAAGGTCTAATTCCGCTTGTGTTAAAATATCTTTAGAAAGAATACCTACTTTGCTTGAAAAAATGACTTGTCCGATATCATCTACATGGTTACGCAAAAGGGTTATGTCTTTATTGACCTGATAGATACGTTGTATGTAGTCAATTTCGTCTTCTAGAGTCAGAATTTTGTTTTGTATTATTTTGTTGACAGTATTCAAGTAGTTCTGTGTTATGTTCTGTTGTCTGTTGATATGCGCAGTGATATTTTGTATTTGGGCGGATACGCTTTTGCTTATTAGGACTTGTTCATTACCTTGGTTTGCTAATTTTTCCTGATTTCTGGATAGCGCTTCTAGTTTTTCGTTGATTTCTTTTTCATCGTCGCTGTCCATGGTTCCGGCTACGAATTTTAAACCTTTTCCTAGAATATTGATTATCCCTCTTTTTTGCTTGTGGTATGGATGGAGGTTTTTGATTTTTGCCTCGAGTAGAATGAGATTGCGGTTGACTGTGTCAAACATGGGTTTCATAGCTGACGTTTTTGGTTCCAACTTGGTTATGCTATTGCGTATGCTTTCCACGGTGGCTTCATACTCCGTCATGTTTATTATATGGAGTACCATGATATAATACTCAATCACTTTGACTTCTTCTATTTTCACTGGTAAATAGCCGTTATTGTTATTCAGGTCTTGTATGTCTATCTTCTGTTGCTCTGTCAAGTTCGTCAGGACGCAAAGTATTATTGCGATGAGTATGCCCATTTTCTGTATTGTTTCCTGTAATTAGAGTTATGATTTAGTTCGTTTGGTCCTGGTTTCTCTGTTTTTGTGTTTTTGCTTTGATAGTAGGGTTCGTTTTGTCTTGGAGATTTTTCGGTTTTCGTACGTGGGTCTTGTAGTACTTAAGGTTATTCGTAATATCTGTTATATGGTCGTCGGCTAGTTTTTCCGCTACGATTTTTCTATACTTAGCGTCGTTTTTGCCGCCTCTGATTTCCTTAATGGAATTCGGACCTGGGTTCAAATTGACATCTGTTCTATTAGAATTTAGTTTATTTACAATTTTTTCTTTTTTCTCCAGCATCCTTTCGCGTATGGTGTTATATTCGCTTTCGTTTACTTTACCAGTTACGAAATCTACTGGTTTCTTATTCGTTGTACTATGAATTGTGTTATTATAATACCCTATTATTTTAAGGATTTTTTCTTCGACGGTTTCGAGATCTTTGTTTTCATCGTGTCTAAGGAGACGAAGGTGTTCATTTATAGTATTGTGTAGGCGTTCGAGATCGGCGTTAGAAGTGTGGTTGCTATTTGAGGTATAATTAATTTCAATATTTCTGTTTCGTAGGAATTCTAGAATAGGAAGAGCCTTAAATCCTAATTCATTATCAACTACTAATTTGGCCACGTTTCCGTGGTAACTGAAGCATTGTAGAAGGGCTCTTCTGAATTCTGTCCAAGCACGGCTGTCAATCTTTATAGCCTGTGCAAATTTGCTGAATTTATCGATTATGGTTAGGAAAAGTAGACCTTTTAGGCTGTAAAAAACATCTACGTGGATGATTTCGTTGGGTTTGGATGGTGTTTGGGTAATTTTTATATATAATTTTAGGTGGACTTCTTTCGTATTTTTCAAGGCTGCAAATTTCGCAATTATTCAGGAACTGTGTAATCCTGATTTTCAATTTGGGGTTATAAATTTTTAGTTTTAACTCTTTAAATACCTCCTCGATTCCTCGATGATTATTTCTGAGGTGTTCGGCTTTTATTAGTTCTGCTAATTCTTCTTCGTCAGTTATGTCCTCTAGTATGCCTGAACATCGTATTATTCTGAATTTATTGCTGATAGAGAAGTTTTGCAAGTATGCGTCCTTTAAGGTATTGAAAAACTCTTCATTTTCTACCAAGACGGCGTTTAAACCACTAGGATTAAAATGGTTTTTAAGTATAGTATTTACGGTTTGGCCATCTAGCGATTTCGTGTAGATGGTTGTCCTATTTTTGTCAAATACTTTCTTCTTTTTCATTCTGAGGGATCCCGTATTAGATTTATTTATGATGATTTGCGTTTTGAATAAGTTCAGAGGTGAGTGGCTAATAGGTATAGCGTTCTCCTCTTCTAATAAATTCAATTCTAAGCTTCCTATCCGGGAAAGTGCGTCTGCGTTACTATTTTTTGCACCCTTTTTATGTTTGATCTCATAGTCAAATTCTGATAATTTTAATCTCCACCTTACTAATTTAGAATTGGGTTCTTTTATTGAAAATAGCCAGATTAGAGGTTTGTGATCTGTTTCGATGATAAATCTTCGCCCGAAGAGGTATGGGCGGAAATATTTTGTTGCCCATACAATTGCCAACAATTCTTTCTCTATTGTGCTGTAGTTAATTTCGTGATCGTTTAACGTGCGGCTAGCATAGCAGACAGGGTGGTTGTCCTGGTAGAGCACCGCTCCAAGGGCGTACTGGCTAGCGTCCGTTGTTAGGGTAAACATTTTATCGAAATCAGGGTATCGCAAGATTGGATCATTAATAAGGAGTAATTTTAAGGTTTCGAAACTTTTTTGGTATTCGGAATCAGCAATGTTTACTTTGGCATCTTTTTTCAGAAATGTTGTCATAGGTTTTGCTATTTTCGAGTAGTCTCTAATGAACTTCCTATAATATCCCGTTAAGCCCAGGAATTGCTTTATTTGTTTGCTTGTTTTGGGGATAGGAAAATTTTTAACGCATTCTGTCTTTTTGGGATTGGACCTTATGCCTTCCTGTGTAACAATATGGCCTAAAAACTCGGTTTCTTTCTTAAAGAACTCGGATTTGTCCAATTGGACTTTAAGGTTTACTTCCTTCAATCTTCTGAATATTTTACTCAAAGAATCAATGTGTTCCTGCAATGAAGTCGAGAATATGATGATATCATCTAGGTAAACCAGGCAGATTTTGTTTATGAAATCGTGTAGAACGCTATTCATTAAGCGTTGAAACGTGGATGGGGCTGTCTTCAGCCCAAGTGGCATACGTAGAAACTCGTAGTGGCCATTTCCAACACTAAAAGCGGTTTGTAGATATCCTTTTCATCAATCTCGATTTGATGAAACCCTTTCGCTAAATCCAGCGTAGTGAAATATTGACATTTCTCTAGCTTATCAAGAATTTCATCGATATTCGGGATTGGATATTTATCATCGATCGTAACTTCGTTCAGTTTACGGTAATCGATGACAAGTCTCTATTTTGCTTTCCCGCTGGCATCGGCATTCTTAGGTATGATCCAAATAGGTGCGGAATAAGGAGAGTTACTTGGACGGATGATGTTATTTTCGAGCATCTCTCGAATCTGCTTTTCTACTTCTTCCTTATGTATGTATGGATACCGATATGTCTTGCACTGGATTGGAATATTATTTGTAGTACGAATCTGATGTTTTATTGCGTTAGTGAAAGTAAGATTCGAATTTTCTTCGTAGAATATTCCCTTATAGTTTTTTACTAATTTTACTAAAGCAGCTCGCTCTTCTGGATTCAAATGGTCGATCCTCAGTTTGTCTCGAAGAGGCTTAGATTCCCTAATTTCTATTATGTTAAAATTCTCCTCGTCTACTTTCTCTACTTCCAGAGGATTAATTATTATTTTCGGGGTATTTTTGAATATCTCTACTTCTGCGCAGACCTCGTAATTTTCAATATTATAGATTCCCTCTTTGATGACGAACGAGTCATCTTTGGCTCGCTGTCCCTTTAGATAACCTAATCCATCCCTTTGAAGCACGGGTATATTCAATTTGATAGGTTTATAATTTTCTTCTTTGCATTCTTTATTCAGTTCGAAATGCAGTTTAATTTTGTTTTTGCCCGACGTAAGGATATTATTTTTATAATCTATATTTACTTGGAGTAGACTTAGGATATTGTTGCCAATTATTCCGTCGTAAGCACTATGGAACTGGCAGATTAGCATTTCTATTTTGTTCGAAGGGTCACCTAGTTAAGGAAAAAGTTTTAATACCCCTATTCGAAGGGGTATTAAAACTTTTTCCTTAATTTCTATGTAATGGTTTAGAATTTTTAATTTGAGAGCGTCTTTGAGTTCTATTTTCCATTTCGGGTGGCAAAGGTTGGGATTTATGATTGAATGTGTAGCTCCCGTGTCTATTATGAATTTTACTGGAATTGTTTTCGACTTGACTATTATATAGGGAAGCTTGCATTTGAGGCTTGCGATGGAAAATTTTCCTCTTCAACACGATCTACTCTATTTGGGTGCATGTGCACTAAGTCCACTTCCATCGGCTCGGGTCCGCTATTGTTAGAATTATTGTTACTCGTATTAAATTTGTTATTATTAGTTAATGAGGTGTAAGTATTCTGCACAGGTCGATTGTTATTTTTATTGATTTGGTTCGACCTAAAGTGAGGATTTTGGTTATGGCTGTATGTTGAACTCTGGCCATTATTAGGGTTATTGAAATGGTTATTACCCTGCGTGTACGGTCGTGGAGAAAAAATATTTTGTCTAGCTCTCCCTTGATCTCCCATATTAAGTGGTCTAAAAAGGGTGTTTCGATTTTGACTGGGTGGTGAAGAATTCATCGTCCTAGTAAAAGTCTGTCTATCATTATTTCTACTTTGGGTTCTATTACTGTTATTTTGCCTTTGAATCTGTGGTCTTTGAGTTTGGCCGAATGGGTTGTAGAATGCATACCCCGCCTCGTATAGGATATTCATTGCGGTTTCTATATCACTTGGCGCTCTGCAATACAAGATTGATTTCATCGGTCCAGGGATCTTGTTCTTAAAAATATTTAAGGCTGAATTGATGTTTGCTTGTAATGTCAATTTCAGATTTCCTTGATCTATACTACTGTCGTTAACTGTTTTTATGTTGAGTCGCCTAAGTATGGTTCTGATTTCATTGTAAAGGTCTTGGCTGTTGGTTCTAAAGGATACACTTCTCATTTCGTCGAAGAGTTGGTCCGCGGACTTTCTGTCACCGAAATTATTGTTTAAAAGAGATCTTGTTTCTGCCCAAGAGTTTATATGGTAATTTATTTCGACTACTTCGCGAGCTCTGCCCTTGAGCTTTGATTTTATAGTGTCCGAGAATATTAATTGTGATAAATCGTCAAAAGTCTGTAGCGTGGGATGTATTCTGTCTATTAAGTCAATAAAATTCTGTAAATGATTGGGATTACCATCAAATTCGGGTAATTTGGAGAGGTACTTTAGAGGATCAATTGTCACTGATTGGCGTGGTGATTGGTTTGTGTTTATTGATTCGAGACGGCTCTGCATACTTCCTAGCGTGCTTTTTAAATTACTACTTAATTGTTCCAAAGTGTTATTGGATTCGACGCTCATTTTTCTTTTCTTTTTAAAATTTACACTAAAGAAGAACACACGGCACAGTAATATTCGTATGGATTTAAATATGCACAAATGTCAGTATTATTAAACTATAGTACCTATGTATGTAAGGTTTTTTATATTTTTTTTTATTTTGTTTAAAGAAATATACTAAAATCTAGGAAATAGTAATAAAAAAATGTACGCGAATATCTATATGCGATAAACTATAAATGCTATTATATGCAATGGTATTTAATAATTTTAATTAAAGTAATGTATATAATCTAATAGAAGCAAAATCAAAATGGAAAATTTATTACTTGGTATCTTAGATTCTTATGATGTCTTCTTTTGAAAAAAAAAACAGGTTCCTTTGATGAATACCGATAGTTAGGGTCCCAGCAGTATTTAATTATTTCTTCATGCGGTGATCTTTGTTAAATGTACCTCCAGCAATGGTATATGTCTCCTTGATAGTTCAATCGGATCCTCCGGTATGTGGCAGACGACTTTACTGTGTACTCGTTTAGTACAATATGATGAACCCAATTTATTGGGTAGTTCTACATACATACTGGGAGGTAGACACTTTTCCGTTTTCGACTGGTCAATTTCTCTAGGTGAGAATTACGATGCTCTTAAAACATTTGGGTTTGTCGTGTTTCACCAATCTTTTAGTTGAAACACAGTAGCACCGTTCACTTTTAATTGATCGATTTTATCGATTTGGTCGCGTTTCACTAATCCTGAAGTTGAAACACAAATTTCGTGGATACGCGTTTAAGTGTTAATACACAAGTAATCGATATAATACCGAAACTACGCGTATCCTACCGACTACGCCAGTTTTGATTGCTATCTTTAGCAATCGGAAAAAAAATATAAATAAAATCAAAATAAAGTTATTGAATGAAAACACTCCGTAATTTTTAAACCTTTAAATTTATTTTACCAAATTCTATCAATCGAATATAAAAAAATATAACAAACTTCAGATCTACAATTCTTCTTAGGAATTTCTTTTTACTTTATTATCGGAAAACGAGGTAACTTTACCGGGCGAGTTGGAAATGCGAACTGCAGTTTTTAGATTTAATTTTTATCAGCACCGTTCGTGAAGGAAACTAAAAAGTCTTAAGTCGACAAAAAAGGGTCTCGCGGCAAGTAGTAATATTACACGTGAGGCCAGGTATGTAGGTTCTTGACTTTATGATTTTGCTGAGTGTGATTTTAGAAAAATGATTTCTACATACGAATTAACTTTGACTGTGGGAATGAAAATGGAAATGAGTTTACGTAATTGATGACGGTGCGTCTTTGTTAGGGTTCAAAGCCTTTATATTATTGGCTGATTGGGATATGATATTGTAACAAATAGCCTCAGAAAATTTGGAAGTGTGTTATGTGTTATTGATCTTCACTCACCTTGGAATGTAATAATCCAACTGGACTTCTTCTTTGGGTTATACACGAGTAAAACCACCTTCAGTTGCTCTTGTTTCGAAAACTTTTATTAACTTTACACACGTTGCCTTTATTGTGGACTTAACTTCAGGAAACTTAAAACTTAATTATATCTTCTCAACAGCAATATTAACATACATTGGAAAACTCTGAACAACTTAATTCTGTTTTATTAACACCGATTTTAAAATATATTGTAAAACTCCGAAAAACTTAATTATGTTTTCTTAACACCGATTTTAACATATATTGTAAAACTCCGAAAAACTTAATTATGTTTTCTTAACACCGATTTTAACATATATTGTAAAACTCCGAAAAACTTAATTATGTTTTCTTAACACCGATTTTAACATATATTGTAAATTTATTTTTCCCGCGGACGGGAATCGAACCTACACTTGTTAGAATCGGTCAATGATGGAGAAATAAGAATTTTAAGAACTTTTATTTTTAATGATTCTAAATCAAATTTATAAATACAAGACGAAAAAACAACCGCCTCGTCCGGGATTTGAAACCGGGACCTTCCGCTTGCCGGGCGACTGCTTTTACCACTGAGCTAACGAGATAGATGATTTTCCTTCTTGCATTTATCAAATTTGTAACTAGCCTACTAAGCCACGTTTTGCTTTCAGCTGGCATTAAAAATCCCGGACGAGGCGGTTGTTTTTTCTTCTTGTATTTATAAATTTGATTTAGAATCATTAAAAATAAAAGTTCTTAAAATTCTTATTTCTCCATCATTGACCGATTCTAACAAGTGTAGGTTCGATTCCCGTCCGCGGGAAAAATAAATAAAATTGAATTTACAATTTATTTGTGCGCTTTCATCGTTACTGGTTAATGCCAGCTGAAAGCAAAACGTGGCTTTGTAGGCTAGTTACAAATTTGATAAATGCAAGAAGGAAAATCATTTGTCTTGTTAGCTCAGTGGTAAGAGCAGTCGCCCGGCAAGCGGAAGGTCCCGGTTTCAAATCCCGGACGAGGCGGTTGTTTTTTCTTCTTGTATTTATAAATTTGATTTAGAATCATTAAAAATAAAAGTTCTTAAAATTCTTATTTCTCCATCATTGACCGATTCTAACAAGTGTAGGTTCGATTCCCGTCCGCGGGAAAAATAAATAAAATTGAATTTACAATTTATTTGTGCGCTTTCATCGTTACTGGTTAATGCCACCTGAAAGCAAAACGTGGCTTAGTAGGCTAATTACAAATTTGATAAATGCAAGAAGGAAAATCATCTGTCTCGTTAGCTCAGTGGTAAGAGCAGTCGCCCGGCAAGCGGAAGGTCCCGGTTTCAAATCCCGGACGAGGCGGTTGTTTTTTCTTCTTGTATTTATAAATTTGATTTAGAATCATTAAAAATAAAAGTTCTTAAAATTCTTATTTCTCCATATATTGCAAAACTCCGAAAACTTAATTATGTTTTCTTAACACCGATATTTCTCGTTTCCTTTTCTAAGACTTCCGCAAACTTGGTTCTCTTCGCTTAACACCGATATTTTTTCATTCATCGTATTCGAACTCAAAAACCCAACTCTTAAAAGAACCGACTCTCGACCCGACTCCTTTTAGCTAAATCACAAAACTCAACTCTTGGTCACCTTCATCGTGATCAAGAGCCGCTGTTCAGGATAGAAAATGCTAAATTGCATTTTCTTATCCTGAGAAAATTTTACTTTTTCAATTCTGGACTTGTTCAAACATGTCCAGAATTATTCGCGTTGGACAAATCGCTTCAAAAATGTAATCTTAAACTTTTTAAAACATCAGCCACCGTTTGAAATCGCGACGCGCATATACATACAATGGATTTATGCGGCGCGAGTTTCTTATCGTGAAAGCTTTTACACAATATGTATGTACGTATGTACATACATATTGAATTTTTTCCCGGCAAATTGTACTGAAGGTACGATTTGCTTTTTGATTTATTTTTTAATTAAATTGTTGAAGTGACAAATTTTTAAGTAAAACGACTTGGGTTGTAAACTGAAACTTTTGTTTTTCCCAAGTTGTTTTATGAGAAAAATTTTATAAATTATGTGGAATGTGAAAAAAATTGCTGATGCAATTTTTCTTCACCCTTTTGGAAAGATAAACTAATCATGTTTTATGTGTGATTAGTTTATCGAATTTTATAATTTATGATTTTATATGCCCAATTTTAGGTGTTTCAGGTTTATAGGTTTATGAGATTATCCTATTTTCTATTAATTTCTTTTAATTCAAGTTTATAGTTATACATATATTTACATATACATATATCCATATCCTAATCTAGGTTTTATATATATAACATTCCTTCCCCCCGCGAAAAAGAGAATTTTTCTTTGAAGAGGAATAATTCTCGAAAAATAATTGTGTGGGTGGAGATTCTGTATGGGGTGTTTTATCAAATTGAAATGAATTTGATATCGTACTCCTTAAAAGTAATTAAAAAAAATAAAAAGAATGCCATGGGTCCATAGCGTCGGGGTCTGATACATTAAAATGAATCTTGCACCGGCTTCGAAAATAGGGAGAAAGAAAAAAAAATTTAGATCTGTGTTCTTGTAGCTACATACAAAATGCATAAATTGCAATTTGTGTCGTATGGAGCTCATATTGTGTGATTTGAAAGAATGAAAAAAAAGAGAATAAAAGCAACTACTTTTGCTACTGGGATTGCGTGGGCTTCACCGAGATAAGGGCTTCACACATTTTAATCGTATCTCGATCGGGTTTTGCTAACGTTAGGGGTTTTGCCCTTTATATGGAGCGATTTCTGTGATTATCTACACAGTCTTGCTAAAATGGAATTCGGCGAAGTAATTGGACCATGTGTTTCCTACGTCTGCTCCAGGCCCCAGTGTGTTAGGGTGCTGGCAATTTCGGTGCAGAGCGTGGCTCCTCGGTGGAGGGGATTAATCCGGCTGCTGCTGCGCAGGGATGGGCGCCCAGATATTTGCATCTGTTCCGCTCCTGCTGAGGTGGATAGCTTTCACCGGGTGGAGCTTTGTTTATCTCTTCATAACGGGAGTTCCTGGGTGCCTTTAGGTAAGTTTATTTTGTGGTGAACAATAACTTTTCATTTGTTCTAATTACTGTTTTCTTTTTTATTTCTTTTTAGGAGCAACCCTAGTGTTGTCGGCAGAGGTCAGATGGTGTACCTGCCTGATATGTAGGACCCACCCGAGTTACATGCTGCATGGCGATGACGTGGTAGCTTGGGCCAACAATCCAGCTGAGTTTCACTGAGATGTCCCAGGTGCAGTGTCCAGCCCGGTTTCGGCTGTAGAGGACTGGGACGTGTCGCCTGCTAAGGGGGATTCGGGTCCTCCAGGTGAGGAGCTTAACACTGGCCGAGATGGCGCAGATCTTCCCGCTGGTTCTGAGGAAGACTGGGACGCTCTCCCGCCCTATGAGGGCTGAACTGGGTAATTTCTCTTTTAATTTGAATTGTTCTTTTTTTTTATAACTTTTTTTTCTTTTTTCTTGCAGCAACCACGGACGGCCCGGATCGTTTGTCCTGACGGCTCCCTGCGGCAAAAGAGGACAACAACTTTTTAATTAAGTTTCGTTAATAAAAATTTTTTTGTGTTCGCTTTTCTAAATTTTGTTGTGCCTTAGTTTTGTTTTATAATAAAAAAATGTAAAGTCTAGGTATATTGTTTTTCTTTGTTGTTACCCCTATATCTATTGTTTTCAGGTTGCTACTTATATGGCTTATGGTTCTTCAACAGGTAATTTGAGAGTTTTTTCTTGTGTTATATAGCGGTTTCGGTATTGAGACTGTTGTTGGTTTTATTATATTTTTATATATGTATATTGTTTTGAGAGAGCTGAATACTTGGTCGGTTTTTGGTTGGGTCTTTTCTCTTGCTGTGCACAAATATACATATGAATGTATAAAAAAAATTTTTTTTGGGTGTTTTTACAGAAATTTTTTTTTGTAATTTAGTGTACGGTTTCCTTAATCCTATTATCTAACTCTACTTACTTATTTATTTATTTATTTATTTATAGCTACTTTTAAAGCCTATTTTCGTTTTACTTTTTATTTTATGTGTATATCTAATGCCTTTTATTTTTTTCTTGGTTGTCTTCTTATTATTTTTTTCTCTATTATTTTTATTTTCTATTTTTCTATTTATAATTCTAGTACCTTAACTTTTCAGTTTATATCTATTTAGTATAACTTAGTTATGTAGGTTATTTTATTTTAATATCTTATTGGCTAGTTAATTATTCTTTTGTGCTGCTCAATGTTACTAATTATTTATATACTTATTATTAAATTTTGATTATGTTTTAACTGGTTATATGTTTGTTTTAATTCTCTTATATTTTGTTTTTCTTTCTTTGATTTTCTTAATTTCTAGAGTTTTGTTTGTATCTTTTGAAATATATTTTCTATCTCTTAGTATCTAGTTTTTATTTCACCTATTTGCTATCAGCCAGTGTAGTAAAAGGAGAGGGACTGTGCTTGTAACAGGAGAATGAGACGGGGCCAACCAACCAGTATATGTATATGTTTTTGATTATACTACTTGTATAGATCTCGCTCTGTGGAGACTTTGAGTACGTTTTAATTTTTCTTGGGGTGTTGCGTAAACCGGTTCCATAGGAACGTTTTCAGCTATGGGCTGTTATCCGCGTTTAGCAATCCATGCCATGAATACCGGTACGATATATTTTGCTAGTGTCACCACAGATACAATTAGCAACAAGAGTCCGGTCATTGATAGGGATGTTATTGATAGTATATGAGGAATCTTGGCCTTTGGTCCAAAGTGAATGTTGTTCACTTTGGTACGGATTTCATCTAGAGATTTTGTATCTAGGTGGATACGTTGGTTTGTATCATCTCCGAGGAGCAACGTTGGTTGTTTATCAAGGTTTTTAGGAGCGGATATCTTGGACATATATTCTGCCAATTCCTCTTGCGTTTCGTTTGTGCCTGGGAAGTAGGTTGGTTGGAAAACTTTTAGCGGATGTAGATTTTCTGCTTCGTAATACAGAGTGTGAGACCCTATTTGCAAGGAACATGGTTCGTTGACTGTCATGATTCCTTGTCCTGCGAGACTATGAGTGAGTAACTGTTGAGTACAAGTTATATGTACTATAGTGGTTTCGGTTAAGAAGTACAGCCACGAATTTGGTCTATTGAGTTTAATTATTGTGTTTCTTGGGGGAATTTGAGCTCTGATGCTACATTGTGGGTGTTCGCCCAGTGGGTTGAATAGGAGTTTGATAACACATTCATCTGTTTTTGTAGCTTTGGTGATTGGTGTTTCAGCTTACCTACCCACGTATCTTCATTGATTCCCTTTGAATTTTTTTTGAAAGATCTCAGTTTTTCTGGCTTGAGCAACAGAAATTCCTGGGTCTGGATTTGACTTGCCACATGGGAAAATCCGATATCAGGTATTAATGAGTGGTCTGAATCCACCCGTATGGGAAAACATCTAATCTGTTGGATTTTCATCTTGGGAATATTAAATATGGGAAGTTTGACTCGGATAACTAATTTGTCGTGCAGCAAATGTATCTTAATATCTGCTGTTTGATACAGAACTGACAAACAGTCCTGTAGATTGGGACAAGTGGAGTGAGATGTGTGATAAATCTCTAGCAAATGGTTTGGAGAAATTAAAAGAGGATGAATTTGATTATATCTACTGGACACTATTATGTCCAGTAGAGCTTGTTGTCTAAATTCCAACTCTATCATTTGTAGTGTCAGACTAGAGACAATTTCTTGTCTTATTAGGTGGGCTGTCAACTCGTCTGTTGTGTTCCCCAGATTGTTAATCTGTTTGGTTATCTGACGCTGTCGTTCAGACAGGGAAGATAGGGGTTTCTGAATTTGTTCAAACGTGGTTTTTATTACGCTGATCTGTTGTTTTTCCAGATCAGCTAAGGTTTGAGTATTTACCTCTAATTCGCTTAGTCGGCTGTACACCTCTTGTTCGTTTCCACTACCCATGGTACCGAAAAGATAATGCATCGCATTTCCAATTCCATCGAAGATGGATCGGGGCTTGCGCGATTTGGGCACAGCTTCCCTAACAACACTGGTACGCCTATTGATATTTTCCATCAGGGCGTGTATATGTTTTGTCTGCAGCGTACAAAGGTCCTGTATAGAAGACCCATTTCCACACAATTGGTGTATGTAGTGTTCCGCTCGTTCTGCTAGTCGCGTCTGATTTTCCAACTCGGCCAGATCTAACTCAGTGATGATGCTCCAAGTGTCGTGGTAAACTGATAGGCTTCCAAGATCCTCAAATAGTACTCCCGTATTATTTAGGGGCGTTATAGAGTAAGGTTCCTCCGCGAGGGCTCCTATTATGAACAGGAATAGTCCGTGGAAAATGATGGACTGCATTGTTATCTAGGAGAGGATAGGATAGGGTATTAAAATGGGTTTCTTGTTGATTTTGTAGCTTACATTCTATTATATATGTATCTTAGAATTACTTAGAATATATTGACACCATGTTATTCGTAGAAAGGTTTTAGGCGGTTGTTATGTACCGTCACCTCTCGTTTACGAATTTTAATGGTTGTGTTAACTGAGCTGGGGATGCCGGTTACCGTATAGGGTCCTACCCAAATCTGGGAGAGCTTATGTTTACGACGCTCGCTCTTGAGTAGAACCTTGTCTCCTCTGTGAAATGTCAGGGGACGTACAGCTTTGTCATAGTAATTTTTCGAGCGTTGTTTATTCATCAGAAGGTTTTTCCGTGCCATGGCGTAAGACTTTTGAAGCTTATACCTGAGAATATGGTAGTAGCTCTCGTGGTTATATACGGGTTCGGGGTCTCGCCTTAAGTTGGACGGAACGTCCGCTGTAAAGCCGTAGAAGCAGTCCATGGGAGTTAATTTTGTCCCTTCGTGTACACTGTTGCTGTACACGAAAGCAGCGGTTCGCAGATAACTATCCCATGACCTGGGATTTTCGTCAACTATAGTTCGCAGATATTCAATCAATGGTATATGTGCACATTCGAGTGCTCCATTTGATTGGGGATGATAAGCTGAAGTCTGCAGCTTATTTATCCTAAGGAGTTTGCATACCTTTTGAATATGTCACTCAGGAAATTACTTCCCTGATCAGTGACTATTTTTTGGGAATGCGGTAGCGCGTGACGATTTCGTCGAAGAAAATTTGCGCTACCGTTATAGCTTCCCCATTTGGTATGGCATACCAATCTACAAACTTCGTGAGGTTATCCTGAAACGTTAATATATATATTTGTTTCCAGTTTCAGTTTCCTCTAGTGGGCCGACTATATCTAGATAGATTTTGTCGAATGGTTGTTCCGCTATGTCTGTAATCACCATTGGCATTTTATACTGTGGTGAAGCCTTCATGGTTTGACATTTGGCACACCGCTTAATGTGCTTTTTGATGTCCCTAAGCATGTGCCTCCACCAGTACTTTCTTCGGATCCATTTATAGGTTTTTATCACTCCCTGGTGGCCACCAAAGAGAGAATCATGATAATCCTTTAAGATTAATTGAATTTCCTCTGGGCTCGTGATTACTTCAGGGGGACGCGTTTCGTCTATAATTGGTGGATTGGTACTAGGTGGACTGTCACGGTCTGCGGTCTCTTCTGGATGATGAGTTTGTTCTTCTTGTTCTATTAGTTTGGCCTGCCTGTCTGGATTTGTTCCACTTTCCTGAATGTTTCATGTCTGGGCTCTTGTTACTGCATTGCATTGCAGACAATCCTTAAGGTCCGATGAGTGTTTTTCCTCCTCTATGTCCAAATCCATTTGGTGGTGGACTATAGCTTCTACCGTGAAGGTTGTAGTTTCCTTGTCTTTGTTACTATCCCGTGGAATGCGGCTTAAAGCGTCGGCATTCGTGTTGTACTTTCCGGGCTTATATTCAATTTTATAATTGAACTCGGAAATTTATGGTAGAATCTCACCAGACGGGATGTGGGGTCCTTAACATTGAAGACTCCCTTGAGTGGTTTGTGATCTGTATAGACCGTGAACTCTCGGCCTTGCAGATAACACCTGAAATTTTTAGTCGCCCAAACTATAGCCAGTAACTCTTTCTCAATGGTGGAATAGTTACGTTCGGCTTTGTTCAGGGTACAGCTGGCGTAGGCAATTGGCTGGTCACTTCCTACCTCTCCTTGAGATAGGACTACTCCAAGAGCCTCGCTGCTGGCGTCTGTGGTAAGGTTAAAGGGTTTTGAAAAGTCGGGATATATTAAGAGGGGAGGAGAAATTAAAGCGTTTTTAATGCTTTGAAATGCCTCTTGGCATTTCTCAGTCCACTTAAACTTTACATCTTTTCGGAGTAAGTTTGTTAGAGGACGTACTGTTTTCGAAAAATCGGGTATGGATTTTCTGTAGTAATTGGGAAGGCCCAAAAATGATTGCACTTGCCTTACTGTCTAAGCGATGGGGAAAGTTTGGACGCAGGCCGTTTTGCTAGGGTCAGGTAGTGCTCCTTGGTTAGAACATTTGTGTCCTAAATACACTACCTCGCGCCTGAGAAATTGACATTTCTCAGGTTGAAGTTTCAGGTTATTTTCTCTCAACCAATCAAAGACTTTGCGGAGCTTTTCATTGTGGTCTGCCAGACTTTTTCCATAGATGACGATGTCATCTAAGTAGACGAAACATTCTAGGCCTTGTAAGCCAGTTAATATGAAATTCATTAAACGCTGAAATGTGGCCGGGGCTCCTTTGAGCCCGAACGGCATGCGTTTGTATTCATAATGTCCGTAGATGGTACTAAAAGCCGTTTTTGCTCGATCTTTCGGATCGACGAGTACCTGATGATAGCCATTGGCTAGGTCTAGGAAACAAGTATTTTATGTGTTGTAGGGTGGCCGTCTGTTCAGTGCTTATTGCCCTATTTTTATTATTCTTAAATCTAGTCTTCTTTAATGATATTGCATTACTTATTTTACCTCTTAACCTACTTGTTTTATGGTTGAGAGGTGCTGGGTCAGATGGATCTGCGGGAGTTGCTACCGGCAGACCGTTTGGGAGCTGGCCTGCGCCTGATATTGGGGTTTTCATGAGGGACCCGCAAGCGTCTTGGAGGAGTTTCTTATGACTGCTTAGTTGACTGGGGCTCTTATGCCCTATTTTCTTAATCTTAGATCTAATTAAATTTTGATGCTCACCATTGCCGTCATTTCGACTCATGATATTCAAAGGATGGGCTGTTGTAATATTTTTGTCTGGCTCTCGTTTGATGGGGACAACAGTGTAGTCTTTAATGGGGACCAGATTTAGGCTCACGCTATTTAGAACTACTTGTGTACTGCGTGTGTTGAGGATTCCTATAGGGACTGCCCTTAACCCAGCTGAGAGTAAGCTGTTTGCTAAGAAGACTCCGTCGTCTATTTCTTTCGACAGACTGATCATTTCTTCCTGCAACTGCAACGGAACTTTGACTACGATTTGAGACCTTGCTGGGACGCACACAGGTTCATTTAAATTCACCTGATGCTGTCCAGTCTTACAGGCCGGATCTTTGGTAATCAAGTCACCCTTATCGCGTTCTTGTAAGTCACAGCCCACTTCTTCTGACTGAGAAGCTTTGAGAACACTTCGGGTAGAAGGTGTATCCCCGTCGGGTTTAATATCTTCTACCAGTGTCTCTTTGTTGACTGTGTTTTGTGAACACGGGTTGTCCGATGCGGTTTGTAATGGAATAGCAAACTCTTCTGGATTGGTTTCCGTGCGAGGAAATCGCAGAAATTTGTCGGGTCCCTCAACATTACAGTTTTTGGCTAGGAAGTCATTGCCTAGCAAGCCGTCGTCAGAAATACCTGGGATGCTTTTTACCACCTGAAAGTTGCAAGGTAAGTTACTTTTTACCATGAAGTTTCCTTGGCAACTTCCTAAGGTTTTTCCGGTGCCAAAGGGGCTTTGAAGCGTTAGTTTTTTGTTGGGGTTTATTAGCTCGCGAGATTTGAGAGCTTTTTTCTTAATTATACTGATCTCAGCGCCGGTGTCCACTATTAGCTGGGCCTGACCATTTAGACCTATGTCTAGAGGAAGTCTGGCGGTGGGCACACTGAAGTCGGGCGGCTGAGAAGACCCTTTTTTTATTACTGGTAGGGTTTATAGTCGAGCCGGGGAGTTTTGGGTCGACTCTTTGTCGTTTCTCTGTTTTTTATACTCCCATTTTTGCTTTTGTCGACATTCGTCGATCTTGTGTCCACGGCGCCCACAAAAATCACATTTTTGTCTTTTATTAAAGACTCTGGGGCCTTTTATATCGCTTGGGTCTGACTGTGGTGGATTGCTAGGCGATCCTCGTGTGAAACGATTTGCAGACTGTGTTTGGTTGTTTCGACAGACGCGAATGTCATGGCCGTAACTTCTACAGTTAGTGCAGAAGGGGGTGTTTTTGCGTTTTAGACATTCCGTGTAGGTGTGTCCCCGCTTCTGGCAGAAATTGCAAGTGCTGTTTTGTACCAGATTCTGTGTATCCTGTTGTCTGGAACCCCATCGTGGAAATCGCGAGCGTAGTGGTTGAGCATGTACGTATGGGGGATTATTAAACTGTCTGGGCTCTTGTGCTAGTGGTGATGCATACATGGGTGGCTGTGGTGCTTGATTGTAGGGAGTTCGGCTAAGAGCTCCAACTCGAAGACTAGGGTCTATTGGTGCCATTGGATATGGCTGCTTCGTTAGCGGCGTTTGGACGAAAACTGTGCCTGCTTGTGCCAATAAATGTTTGTAGCTCACGACCTAACTGTGGGGTATTTTCACCCGAAAACAGAGGAACTAGTTGTGCCGTGAGCTTGGCCACCTTTGCATAGTCTACCATTGTGATTATTTTTTTGTTAAACTTTTGTAGGGTAGTCTACTTGTGCTTTGTCGAGTTTCAGGGCTTGTTTCTGGACTAGAATCCGTGAAGCATACTTCTAGCCAGCCACTAAGGAGATTTTCGGCGGTTGTTTGGTCACAGGCATCACCACTAATATCACTGACACTTTCCTCTCCTTCAGCACTCACAAGTACACTGGCTGTGGTCTTATCTATACCTAATGAACGTGAAAGCCAGGCGAATTCGATAAGCTCCTGTTTGAATCGCGCTGTGTCTTTTTTAAATTTTTCGATCTGTGTCAGCCTCTGCTCTCTGCCTTAACTTAATCTGTGGTCAAGGGCGTCGCAGTGCGTGACCGTGAGCTTATCGGATTCGCGTGCCTTCTTTAATAACTTATCTAAAAATTTATCTAGACTTACTTTAGATACAACTGTGGGCCCTGTTAAAACGGTGCCGCTTCGAAGGCGAACTCCTGTTGTTTCTTGCTGTGCTGCGTTTTCTTCTGAGGCGTTGTCTGTACCTTCCCGGAGGTGTTGTGAATTCTCACCTGGGAATTGCTCCGCGTCGGATGAAGGTGTAGAGTTCTTCTCTTGCATCTACGTCCCGCGATGTCCAAAAGGGGGGCTTCAAGCCTTCTTAGAGTATTCTCTTCTGGAATGCTTTTTGCTACTAGGGGGGCTCCTGCCGTCTTAATTCCCTTGGCTGAGATTGAAAGGGGGGCTTTTGCCGACTTCGAGATCCCTTTCAATCCTGGAACGAAGTTATAATTTTCCGGTGCTTCTGTTTGCTGCTGGGGGTGCCCTAGGCCTACTTACCTCCCTTGACAGGGGGGCTTAAAGCCTTCTTCAAAATCCCCTTCAACCCAGGAACGATGATATCTTCCTTCTGGTGTTGGTTGTAAATGGGTGTCCGTTGTCTTGACTTCTTTTCGGCTGGGAAAGAGCTTCTATCAGTGAGTCCAGGTCCCTTGTTGATTTCGTTTCCTTTTTTTTCACTCACTGGGGTGAACGCTTGCTCGCCTGGAGCAGAGGCGCCTATAGATGAGATCTACCCCGAGCGTTGGGGGTGACGTGGCCTTATAGCTTGGCTAGTGTCACAGGATCCCCATAGATTCGTGTAGGACCAAGGCTTTTCAAGCGTTTACGATCGTTTAACTTGACCAAGCTTCCTTGATCCTACCGGCTGAGCCAATTGTTATGTGTTATTAATCTTCACTCACCTTGGAATGTAATAATCCAACTGGACTTCTTCTTTGGGTTATACACGAGTAAAACCACCTTCAGTTGCTCTTGTTTCGAAAACTTTTATTAACTATACACACGTTGCCTTTATTGTGGACTTAACTTCAGGAAACTTAAAACTTAATTATATCTTCTCAACAGCAATATTAACATACATTGGAAAACTCCGAACAACTTAATTCTGTTTTATTAACACCGATTTTAAAATATATTGTAAAACTCCGAAAAACTTAATTATGTTTTTTTAACACCGATTTTAACATATATTGTAAAACTCCGAAAAACTTAATTATGTTTTCTTAACACCGATTTTAACATATATTGTAAAACTCCGAAAAACTTAATTATGTTTTCTTAACACCGATTTTAACATATATTGTAAAACTCCGAAAAACTTAATTATGCTTTCTTAACACCGATATTTCTCGTTTCCTTTTCTAAGACTTCCGCAAACTTGGTTCTCTTCGCTTAACACCGATATTTTTTCATTCATCGTATTCGAACTCAAAAACCCAACTCTTAAAAGAACCGACTCTCGACCCGACTCCTTTTAGCTAAATCACAAAACTCAACTCTTGGTCACCTTCATCGTGATCAAGAGCCGCTGTTCAGGATAGAAAATGCTAAATTGCATTTTCTTATCCTGAGAAAATTTTACTTTTTCAATTCTGGACTTGTTCAAACATGTCCAGAATTATTCGCGTTGGACAAATCGCTTCAAAAATGTAATCTTAAACTTTTTAAAACATCAGCCACCGTTTGAAATCGCGACGCGCATATACATACAATGGATTTATGCGGCGCGAGTTTCTTATCGTGAAAGCTTTTACACAATATGTATGTACGTATGTCCATACATATTGAATTTTTTCCCGGCAAATTGTACTGAAGGTACGATTTGCTTTTTGATTTATTTTTTAATTAAATTGTTGAAGTGACAAATTTTTAAGTAAAACGACTTGGGTTGTAAACTGAAACTTTTATTTTTCCAAGTTGTTTTATGAGAAAAATTTTATAAATTATGTGGAATGTGAAAAAAAATGCTGATGCAAGTTTTCTCCACCCTTTTGGGAAGATAAACTAATCATGTTTTATGTATGATTAGTTTATCGAATTTTATAATTTATGATTTTATATGCCCAATTTTAGGTTTTTCAGGTTTATAGGTTTATGAGATTATCCTATTTTCTATTAATTTCTTTTAATTCAAGTTTATAGTTATACATATATTTACATATACATATATCCATATCCTAATCTAGGTTTTATATATATAACAAGTGTCCTCGTGAAATGTAAGGATGTAGGTATATATTTCATGAATGGGAAATTGGGAAAGGTCCTACAACTTCTAGGTACACTCTTTCAAAAGGTTTTGAGCTTATGCTTGAGTTTTCATAGGATTCTTAGGATTTCTGGATACTTTGTTTACTTGACAAAGTTTATATTTCCTCCCATATCTTAATACATAGTCTGATATGCCAGGCCAATAGAATTGATTTTTAATTCTTTTTATTGTACGGGAGACACCTTGATGGCCTCCGTAGGTAGAGAATGGAAATCTTTCAGAACTTGTTCAATATCACTGCTGTTGGATAAATACTTTATGGCATCTTGATGAAGTTTGATATTTATTTGTTGGTTAACGAAGACTTTGGTAAAAATCTTTTTAATAGTGAGAAGGTTTTGTGGGTCTAATACAGGGAAGGGGATATTTACCTTATTTAACTGATTTGCTTCTGTGTATGAGCAGATCTCAGTTAAAATCTTTTCAATGTCTAATCTATCCCTTTGAGATCGGCAAGGTAGATTGACTTTTGAAATGATTACTGTGGACTCTTTCTTCCTAAAGAAGTTCAATTCGTTTTCTTATAGTGGAAGTTTGTCTGAAAGTTTTAGTTTAGACTTTAGTACTCTTTCAAGTTCTGTATCTTGCATTGGCAAGATGAAAAATTTGGGATAAGCATTTTTAGCAGAATGTAATGGGAAATTGGTCTCAGTTATTAATACTGAGAAATTGTTTGCCAGTGATGAATCTAGGTTTGGAGTATTGATATTTGTTTTGGGTGTAATTAAATTCGCCTGAGCTTTGGCTTGCTGTCTGGTTACCACATTTACATAGATAGTGGGTTCCGTTAGTTTTTCGGAGTTTTCTGGGATAGCTCTACTGAGAGCGTCTGCATTTGTGTTGAGCTTTCCAGGTTTATGGACTATTCTATAGTCATATTCCTGAAGACGTATTCTCCATCTCATTAGTCTTAAGGAATGATCCTTTAGATTCATCAGCCCCACTAATGGTTTATGGTCAGTTATGATGGTAAACTGTCAACCGTAAACTTATGCCCTGAATTGCTCAACTGCGAAAACAATTGCAAAAAGCTCTTTTTCGATTGTTGAGTAACGAGTCTCTCCACCATTGAGAACTCGACTCAAATAGGCGATTGGATGATCTCCTTGATCATCTACTTGGGAAAGAACTGCTCCGTTGGCGTAGTCACTGGCATCGGAGGTGACAAAAAATTCTTTGTCGAAATCCGGATAGGGTAAAATTGGTGCTGATATTAATTTGTTTCGTAATTCCCAAAATGCTTCATCGCAAATTGCATCGAACTTGAAAGGTGTGTCTTTCTTCAGAAGGTTAGTAAGAGGTTTGGTAATTTTGGAAAAATTGGGAATAAAGCGGCGATAATAGCCGATGAAACCAAGGAAGGCTTTGACATCCTTTTCCTTTTTGGGTCTAGGATAAGATTGAACTGATTTAATTTTTGCCGCATCTGGCTTGACTCCATTTTTAGTAATGATGTGCCCTAGATACATTATTTCCTTTCTTGGGAAATCTCGGGCTGTAGTTTTAAATTGAAATCCCGAAGGTGGCAAAATACATTCGCGAGCCTAATATTATGGTCTTTAAGATTGTATCCATCGATTACAATATCGTCCATGTATACGAAACAGTAAATGCCTTGGAGTCCGGAATGGACATTATTCATGGCACGTTGGAAGGTTGCGGGTGCACCTTTTAATCCAAATGACATACGGTAAAACTCGTAATGACCATAAGGAGTGTTAAACGCAGTTTTTGCTCTATCCTTCATGTCCATGCGTATTTGGTGAAATCCACTGGCGAAGTCTAGTGTCGTGAAATATTTGGACTTACCCAATTGATTTAATATATCTGTAATATTAGGTAATGGGTAAGCGTCGCCAATAGTAATGTCATTTACTCGGCGGAAATCTACAACGACTCGCCATTTTTTGTTCCCAAGCTCATCCGGTTTTTTGGGGAACTAGAAGTAGGGGTGAATTCCACGGACTATTTGAAGGGCTTATTATCTCATAATTCAACATTTCATTTATTTGCCCAGTAATTTGTTTGCGGCTTGTTTCTGGAAGTCTGTACAGTTTAGTATATATGTGAGGTTTATTTGGGACTGTTTCGATTTTGTGCTCGGTTGCATTTGTAAATGTTACTAAATCCCCTTCTAAGTAGAAGAGATCGTTGAAATCCTTACAAATTTTCCGAATACTCTCGGCTTCTTCCAAGTTACAGCGAATCAATTTAATCAGGGTGTGCAGTTCCTTTATTCTGCCCCTAGTTGGATCTCTGTTGCAATCCGGAGAGATGAAATCGAAGTCGGTATGGTCATGGTCTTGGCATTCTCATGAATTGCCAGTTCGACGTCCTGCTCATTCGTGTTGAGGACTAGGACTTTTGCTATTCCTTGTGATGGGTTGACTATGGTATTACCTATGAACAACCCTGGTTTTACCCCTTTTTCAGATATACTGATTCCGTAGTTGACGAAGTCGGGATTTGAATTATCGACTCAGAGCGAGCGGGAATTGTAGTAATTTTACTACGTAATTTATTTGATTTGTCTTGGTTTTTATGGGATTCTAGAATTGGGTGAAATATTTGTTTTGGAGTGTGCTTCTTGTTTGGTGCTTATTGCCTTTAAAGTAATTGGTAATTTAATGTTGTTAATACCTTCATTGTTTTTATTAGTTAATAGTTTCCTTTCTATATACAGAAGGTTTTTTGATTCAGACTTCTTGTCTGTGTTATCAAATCTGAGATATGTATTTGGATAATCTGAGCGATATTGCTCTATAGGATAGGATGAATTACATTGCTTCACTTCTAAGGAAATGTAATTGTTTTTGAAATTGATACAAGCATTGTATTTAGACAAGAAGTCGTGGCCATTTAGGCCGTCATATGCTAAGGCTAAGTTTTCTCATACTATTTGGAAGGGATGTTCTATTATAAATTCTTCGTTTGATTAATTGCCATTTTTGCCAGTATCAATCCTTCTGTATTCGTAGTTTCCGTAAATAGAGTATTTATCTTGCAGATTGCATCTTTATAAAAGGTAAGTGCTGCCTGCTTCCAGGGTATTGAATTTTAATAAACTGATTTCCGCCCCTGTGTCGATGAGGAATTTTGTTTCTAATAATAATTGATATTTTCAGTTTAATGGGTTCATTTAATTGTTTTAATATATTTAATTCGGATTGGTGTGGATGTCGTCATTTGTTCGGATTTGCGAGGGGCTGCCGACTAATTCTTCCCGCTTGGATTTGTTTTCCGAGTTGGTTAAAAATATTCTTGGATTTGGTTTTTTAATTGTTCTTGCTTCGTTTTGGGGTTGTATTATTGAAGAAGGGGGATTTTTTCTATAATTAAAATTCGGGGCCTGGGTGAAGCTGACCACCTCTTTTTGGGGTATTGTAATTTTATTGGGAATTTCTGTTCGCATTCTGAAGTTTTGATCAACCGTATTTGTATTCTCTCTGTAGAAATTCCCATGGTTTGCTATTCTGGCCTTGCATCAAAACCCTCGAGAATTCTTCCCAAGCCATGAAACAGAAATCTATATGTATGCATTGTGAGTCCGCTTTCTAAAATGTTCTATATTGATACTTATGGAAAAGTTCCAAACATTGACTTTAAATATGCTGTAGACCTAAACTGCTATCCATACAGGAAAATAGTCTTCTAGTAATTTAAAGCTTGGTTCCTTATGTTCCTAAAGGCTACACTTCCAATATACATTACCTAACAAAATAATAAAATAGTTTTGATTACAAAGTAACCTTACCATTTTACGCTCAATACCTCTCAGCTGAGTGATAATTGCTTGTGTATGTGCAGCCGGAGTCCGAATCTGTAAGCAGCTACATTCGATATCATCAGCTCCGGCATACCATGACGGCATAGCGCCATACAATGAATACTCAGCTGAGAATTTTTGTTCGAGGAATCGTAGTCATGTGATTCAAATACTTTTTTTTAAATAATTTTGTTAGAAAAGGTATAAAAATTTTATTTCGGTTCGGAAGATAAGAAAGCAAGCTTAACATTATCAGAATACCATTTTTCTGTGTGAGGAGTAGTTTAGGGCGGAGGAGCTATTCAAATCAAACTTTTGTCAGTTTTACATAAGAACGCTGCAAATATTTTAGAACGTAAGGACTCCGTTGGGTATCGCATGTGGTAGGGAGGGAGTCTGTTTCATGGCTTGTGAAGTATTCTCGAGGGTTTTGCCTGCATACTTCTAGGGTATGTCCTAACTTATGACAATACCTGCAAGAAGTGGTGGGGTTGTTAAAGGTATCCCTTTGCTATTTGGGATTAGCCTTGTACGAATGTTTTGTGTACAATTTAGAGCTAAATGGCACTGCGTCCTGCATTTGTAACAAAACGGGCTCTGCATTGTACTGCTGCCTTTGATTCTAGGCGTAATGCTTGCTCACCAATATATGACATTATGGGCTTTAATGATCTATTTTCGTGGAGTTTGGCTAGAGTTTGAAGTTGCTCGCTTATTAATCCATCTTCAATCGCTCTAATAACTTGTTTTTCGTTATCCTTTATTAGCGAATTTATTAATATTTTATCCGTCGTATATGAATGGGTGCAGGCCATAACAGAGGGTGGGCCATGAGGGCCATTTGGCTCAGGCCCCGAGTTGTGAAAGGGCCTCTATTTATTTCCTAATTTGGTCACAGTAGGTGCGGAAAAATTAAGTTGAAATATTATTTTGAGTATTAATTTATTTTATTTTAACCAAAGATTTATAAAATATAACGATACAAAAGTTATAGTAAAAATTTCAAGTTATTGTTATATATATGTATAAAACTGTTTTACGTAGTAGGCCAATTGCATAAAAAAGAATATGTTGAACTCTGAAAAATTCAAAAAGTTTTAACGTAGTAGGCCAATTGCATAAAAAAGAATATGTTGAACTCTGAAAAATTCAAAAAATTTTAACGTAGTAGGCCAATTGCATAAAAAGAATATGTTGAACTCTGAAAAATTCAAAAAATTTTAACGTAGTAGGCCAATTGCATAAAAAAGAATATGTTGAACTCTGAAAAATTCGAAAAGTTTTAACGTAGTAGGCCAATTGCATAAAAAAGAATATGTTGAACTCTGAAAAATTCAAAAAATTTTAACGTAGTAGGCCAATTGTATAAAAAGAATATGTTGAACTCTGAAAAATTCAAAAAATTTTAACGTAGTAGGCCAATTGCATAAAAAAGAATATGTTGAACTCTGAAAAATTCAAAAAAATTTTAACGTAGTAGGCCAATTGCATAAAAAAGAATATTTAATTTTCAATTATTAAAAATTTAACTATATTTCCTATTCAGTACAGTTTTAATTTTCCTATTGAGTATAGCTTTTGGTTCCGTACTATAAATTTTAGTGATTATAAAATTAGTGTTTTTTTTATTGCTTAGTGATATTTGTAATCTGTAAGTTTAAATGGAGTTAATATTAAAAATAGTTCTATTTAATTCATAGGTAATTAATTTTAGGAATATAATGAAAAGAGCATATCCGAGTGGCGCAAGCAAGAGACGACAGAAAAAAGAACAAGAAAAAGCCAAGCAAAGTCTGCCACGATTAACGAAATTCTTTAATAAAAAAAACATCCCTGAACAGATTATCAATCAAACAGTCAATCCTGAAAATGAAACTACTCATGCTATTTCACAAATGGCAAATGTTATTGCGGATGTTGATGCTCAAATTTCGGTGGTTGAAAAAATAACTTCAGAACAAATAGAAGATTCTTTGTCATCATTACAGATAATTGTTGATGATGCAATTATGGAAGAAAATTACGTGTCATCTAATCTACCCAATATTCAAGGAATTGAAGCAACAACTTCA
Source organism: Dioctria linearis (assembly GCA_963930735.1). Lineage (NCBI taxonomy): Eukaryota > Metazoa > Arthropoda > Insecta > Diptera > Asilidae > Dioctria > Dioctria linearis. The sequence goes on along the minus strand of OZ005743.1, from coordinate 54,943,037 downwards.
ATATCTGTTTTCAACGATGACGTCGCCTTACTTAACAAGAAAAATATAATGCAAATGGAAGATTTTTTGAAAATTGAACATTTTAAAATACCTGAAAACATCCCAAATGATGCTGAAAACAATAAATTTCCATATCGTCTGTCGAAGAAGGTTTTAGCGAATGGAGAAATTTGCAACAGAGATTGGCTATGTTGGAACAATTCAAAAAAGTCATTATTTTGTTTTCCCTGCTTCCTACAGGATACGAAATTTGATGCATCAGTTCTCGGTAGCCAATCAGGATGGAATATTTTAAGAGGATGGAGGAAATTGAAAGATCGCGTACCCGCTCATGAAAATTCAATTATTCATAAAAAAAATTATGTCCATTGGAAATCAGCAAGTAGATCTGCATTATTAAAGTCCTCATTACGATCATCTCTACTGAAACAACTAAACTGTGAAGCAAGTAATTGGCAGAAAGTTCTTCATAGAATTTTGGATGTTATATTTTTCCTAAGCGAGCGTGGTTTGGCATTATTTGGTTCTAATGAGAATATTGGAAATTCGCGGAATGGAAACTTCTTAGGTATCATAGAATTGCTCAGTAAGTATGATCCAGTTTTATACGAACATGTAAAAAGTGTTCGTGAGTCACAAGACAAACACAAACGTCTTCAAGTTCATTATTTATCATCAAGAATTCAAAATGAATTCATTCAGATTTGTGGAAAATTTGTGCAAAGAAAAATTATTGAAGAAATTCTTGATTCTAAATATTTTTCCATTATTGTGGATGCGACACGAGACTGCTCACACCAAGAACAAACGTGTCTTGTAATTCGTTATGTAAAAATAATAAATAATGCATCGTATTAAATTGAAGAAAGTTTTATTACATTTGATTGATTTACACAAAAAAAAGGAATCGAAATCGCTACGCGAATTATTGAAATTCTTGAAAATTTTGGCCTTGATTTTAATTTATGCTTTGGGCAAGCATATGATAATGGTGCTAATATGGCAGGAGAGTATAACGTTGTGCAAGCAGTGCTGCTTGAGCGTAATCCGAATTGCATTTTTTCCAGTTGTGGAAATCATACTCTTAATCTTGTTGGAGTTGACTCTGCTGAATCATGTAAAGAAGCAGTTACATATTTTGGGAGAATTCAACAGATGTATAATTTTTTTAGCAGCAGTCCTAGAAAATGGGAGATTTTAAAGAAATATTTAGCTGTGTCACTTCATACAATATCAAAGACAAGATGGTCTGCTCGAATTGATGCTGTTAAACCAATTTACAATAATCAGTCAAATATTCTGGCTGCTTTAGAGGAGTGTAAGTCACTAAACCATCCACCGCACGCACGTACCGAATTTCAGTCAATTTTTCAATATTTGGATACATTCGAATGCATTGTGTTGACAACAATATGGCTTGAAATATTAACGTTATTGCAACAAACTCATTTAATTATTGAAGCACGCAATGCGACACTTGACGTCGAAATGGAAAATATTAACAATCTTATTGCAAGTATGAAGATAATGCGTGAAGAGTGGGGCAGATTACTCTTAAGTTCAAAAGAGATTGCCGTACTTTCCAAAATTTCAACTGATTTTCAATTAACTCGTCATATTAGGTCACAGTTTGATGCTGAAGAACATTATAGAGTTAATGTTTTTATATACATTATTGATTCGGTTATTTCAGGCTTGACACGTCGCTTTGAGTCTTTACGCAAAATTTGCCAGACTTTTGGATTCCTTTGGACTTTTCAAACTTCATCAGATGAGGAAATAAAATCGAGAGCAAAAAATATGCACTTAAAATATGCGAAGGAAATTTCAAATGAAATATGTGATGAAACGATATTTTTAAAAAATATTTTTCAAGTAAACTTTGATATAGAATCATCTCCAGCTAAGTTGCTGCTAAACATTTTAGAAAAAAACCTAATTGGATTGTTTCCAAATATATCAACAGCTTTAAGAATATTTTTAAGTCTACCTGCCTCCGTTGCTTCAGCGGAACGCAGTTTCAGTGTGTTGAAAAGGGTTAAAAATTTTAACAGATCTGCAATGAGCCAAGAACGGTTGAATGGGCTATCAATTTTACATATAAATTCAGATATTGCACGAAATATTGATTTTTCAACTATTATAAAAGATTTTGCAACAACTAAAGCTCGAAAAGCTTATTTGTAATTTAATTATTAATTTCATACTTTTTAAATAAATTAAAAATAATAAAAGAACTATGTAAATTTGTTTTTTTTACTCAAACAAGAGGCCCCATATTTTTTATTGGCCTGGGCCCCCTCTCAGCTCTGCAAGGCCCTGATCATGACTACAAACTGATGAAACTATCTATTTATGCAAGCAGCTTCATCCAATCTATCGAAGAGGAGCAAATGTTAGCCTGTGCGAAATTGAACAGTTTCATCACGGGGAAATCTCACCTACATGCGATCTCAGAAGAATCAACAGTGACTCAGTATGGATACAGTTATTCCACCCAAATCAATGGATCTACGCTTTCAAGGAGAAGACTACAGTCAACGTCGTATGTGGAAATGATGTATCTCAAATGTCAATTGAAGGTTCCGGTCTATTGAAACTTCAAGCAAACTGTGTTATCAGGCAAAAATTCTTAACGATCCAAGGGCATCATGTATATCCAACTACCAGCAAATTGTCCTACACACGAGTCGAAAGCATTCCCACACCCATAAGCCTCGATCACCTTCCAATGATTCAACACAATGCCATATCGTATCACGATAAATTAGCACAATTGAGAGCCCTTCAGAAGGAAGTTCGAATGCAGGATATAAGAGAACTCCCAAATAAATTTAACGCACACCACGTCCATCACTACACGGTAGGATATCTAACACGGTCCCTGGCAATCATTATTACAATTTTTGGAATGATTTGGAGATGCAAAAATAACTAAATCCTGCTGCAATACATCTAAGCCACCTAAGCCCAGCCCGTGACGAGTTACAACCCCAGACTTCAGGGTAAGCATTGACAGTTGAACAAGGTATGTTCAACGCGGGGAGTATGTTAAGACCCAGATCTTAATTATTAAGTTAAAAATTAAATTAGTATTACTAATTCAACATATTCAAATTCAATTTAATCATGATAAACCAAGAATTGCATTTAGTGTAGCGTAAGCATTTTAAAGGGTTATTATCATAATTCACCACCGTGAGCAATACCAATTTCCATTTTTTCGCTTTACATGCAGTTTTTACAATATTTACTCCAGGGGAATTACTGCTGGGTCAGCATTCTCACTGCGGTGAATTATTATTCGCTCAAGTCGATGAACCCTGTTTCTTACAGGTCAATTTGTGTATTGATTTGTTAATATTGACTACGCATGTTCGATTTTGTTATAAATATATTGAATGAAATAAATAATTTTTCAGTTTTGTTGTAATCGACAATCAGTGCGTTTCTATTAATTCAAGTCAGAACGTTCAGCTTTTCAACCATTCCCCATTATTTTGAGTATCGATACAAGCATCGATATTCAATTCTACAGCGGTCTAGATTGTGCATCTAGGCCTATACATCTCAGTTAAAGCAAAAGGGCTTTAACTTAAACAAACACCTCTCGGTGGTTCTGTTGAGCCAGTTTAATTTATTATTCTGAGCTATCAATATATTGAATCGAAGTCTACAGGCATAAAAATCATTCCATAACAAATCGATCAATAATCACAAAAAATATGACATGACCATCACCAATTTTTTTTTTAATTTTACAAACTTGAGAGTTTGTGGAAACAAAAATACAATTGAAATTTTTCCGTTAAAATGCGTATTTCGCGAGTTTTGGCATTTTCAAAATTTCGAAAATGCTATCCTGAACTTTAAATTTTATATATATTTTTCTATTCATGCTAGGATAGTTGAATATAGCTCATTTGAAAGATATGATTTCAAACTAACTAAGTAAAATAGCATCTTGTGAAAAAGGAAATCAAGAATAAGGATTTTAGCCTTAATCCTTGAATATCCTGAAAGAAGTACTTTTGATTTTATTCATTTTTGTTTTGTTTTTTTACCTTATATTATCCACTAAAACATATTAAAGTTTTAATTTGGAATTTCAACGGGATTAAGTAGTAAAAACTCAAGAAAGATTCACCAATCTTACATTTGCTTGCTCAAAATAAATTTTTATTTCACGAATATTTCATGAAATTTAGTAACTAATTGTCTGTGAAAGTGGTGCGAGTTGATTAAACAGGATTCTAGATTCTATAGAAATTTATAAATTTCCAGAAATTTCCTGACTTATGATAATGATGATGACTTTTAGAGTCTATTTATAAAGAATATGAAACTTGCGAGATTCACAAAATCACTTTCAGATCACATCGGATGAAACGTTTTTAGGTCTGTACAATTTTCTTAAACATTTGTCTGTGAATTAAACTTATATATGTTGAAATTCCAAATTAAAATTTTAATGTGTTTTAGTGGATAATATAAGGTAAAGAACAAAACAAAAATGAATAAAATCACGTCTGTCAGGATATTCAAGGATAAAGGATAAATTCCTTATTATTGATGTATTTTTTCGCAAAATGCTATTTTGTTTAGATAGCTTGAAATCCTATACTTCAAATGAGTTTAAACTCAATATGTTCATGCTAAACCAACATGCATTTGTTCATAATTTAGTGAAACCCTTTCCCCCACCACTGCAGAGATAGCGGTCAAGATGCGTTCTGTTTTTCGACCTATAGACCTTGTATGCAGTGGCGTAACTAGCTTTTGCGGGCCCCAATGCAAAAAAAAATGGAAGCCCCCTTTGCTTATGAAAACGAACGTAGACCGCCGAGTGTTGGACAAGAAGTCGGCTAGTCGGCTAGTTGGAAGTAGACACCTGAAAGCTGGGTGGTTTTTATTATAAATGAATTCAATCCGAAATTGAAATTCTTTTTTAATTTCAAGTCACAGTTTATACAGACAACAGTATACAAGGTGATTCTTAACGTGTTTAGACATATGCCAATTGATTCCTTACAATGTTGTGATGAGCGTACACGATGACGATTTTTTTCGTAAAACCCCTTCACCCCATTTTTAACGGCCGAAATATTTTCGTGTGTTCAAGGAGGTGCGCTCAAATAAAACGTAAGAACTTCTGTTCCAAATACAGTAGGACGAAAAGTAAGGTTTTGATAAAAAGTATGCATTTTGAGCTTTTTAACAGTACCTTACATGTCTCGATTCATTGGCAAATGTGGCAGGTTGTTATGGTTTTTTTTTGTGTTCGCAGGCATCACCCCTGAAGAAAAGATTTATATATATAGGAGAGCACTGATATCCGCTTAAATGAATTATAATTTCACTGATCTGACTACCTGTTGTGCTGTCACGCCCCTTTACTGAGAAACGTTTACTTCGCAATGTTCTTTACATTTTAGGCATTCTAATGGAGGGAGGAACCTACATCCAGTGGATTCTTACGAGAAGGAACGACGTACTACGGGTACTGCAGCCAATGAATTGTTATCAGAAGCAACAACGTACTATGGCTACGTCCAGCGAATTCTGCTGAGAAGCACTACTGACTGAATTGGGGAAAAATTAGAATAAGCTCTTAAAAATTGAATTAACTAATGTATTAATTAATTACTTACATTTAAGTAAATATTAACCTCCTACATTAACCGTCAAGCACTTGCCTCAAACGAAAATTTAATTCAAATAAGAATTACGTTTCCCGCCTTTCATTCGTTGCCAAACTTTAAGATAAAATATTTCTGGCCGGCTAGATTGGTAGAACAGGGTCGTTTTGTTGAAGGACAGTTTTTTTGTTCTTCTGTGTTTAACTCTTGAACCGAGCAGTACTAACTTTTTTTGGCAGTTCCGACTTTTTGGCTCTTGCAGGAATATTGTTTTATTATTATTTTGGAATCAAGCAGAAGTTTCTTTTATTCTTAAATACCGTGCCAGAAAAAAAACATTTGGGAATTTACGAGCGATTAAATGCAAGTAATCTTCTGAAATAAGTACCTTTTATTAGATATTTCTTTTGTCTTGATTAAGTGCTTGTCGGCAGTGTTGGTTTGTTAGTTATGTACGAGATAATCACGGTCTATTTGTGCGAAATCTTGGAGTATATCGAATAAAGTGCAATTGAATTGTTGGAAAGAGTCTCCTTTGTTTTCAGTTTCTTGGTTAACCCGAAGAAAGGAAAAACCAACTGGCGCCCATATGTCACTTTCACGAATCATCGTTCCGAGGGTAATTAATTTTGAGTATTGAACTTGGTAAATCGTAACACCGCACCCTACCTCCCTGAGTTAGCCGCAAAAAGGGAATTCAAAGCCCTTTTTCTTGTTACATAACATCAGCTGTAACAAGGTATGAATGTTAAAGCTTAAAATATTTAAAAATTTTGCGTAAAAATGTACCATTGATAACGACGTCCTTAAAAATTTTCTTAATAAGGATATGGTTTAAAAAAAACAAAAAGGATGCACCCTTCAGATATCTTTCAAATAACAAAAAAACATGTCAATATCTTTTGTACGTCAAAAGTTATTAACATTTTTCAAATTGAATCATTATATCCGTGTTCAGAAGTTGGCCCCATCACAGAAGTTTTATTAACATGAGTGTTATGAATTTATACTATAATTGTATTGCATATTAACTTGAATTTTTATCATTTTAACCCTCTCCTTAGTTTTTGTTGAAAATTGTATTTATTTCATTTTAATATTGAACATTTGCCGGCACTGCTACGCTAAATTGTACTAAATAAAATCTTTCTTCTTGTACTTACTGTCAAAGAAACCACACGCATTTTCATTTCGATAAAGTTCTTTATTCTTCCGCTCATTAAATATATCGCAAAAGTAATCTAAAAAAGCTTAGATTCCCAACAATGAAATTTTCCTAGTTAGTGTCATTATAACGTATTTAATTTAAAGGTCCTTCAGTTCATAAAAATTTCCCTTAAAAGGAGACAGAATTTTTCCTCTAAGAGTTTTAGAAGGCAAAATCGCCAGTCTAAAAAAGTATATAAGCTCATATAAATTTCAGGGGTAGGATACACATACACACATATATAGCAGGAGACAAGTATGAAAGCATTCACAACCCCCCCCCCGCGATTTATTCAAAAGGAAACCTAATGGACTTTAAACTCAATTTCATACATTTTAGTTACCCTTAACTAAATTAATAGTCACAAGAGCTCCCTGGTAAAATTTTAATTTTCTTCTTTCTCAGGTATACTTAAAAGAAAAATGATTTTTTATTAACCTCTAAATGGCATCATGAATGATCTTAAGATCGTTCTCAAGTAGTAATATTACAACTACGAATACTGTACTGCCTTCACATATTTTTCATTAAGAATTCATAATTTTTAGCTTTCGTTGCGTTGGTTAATTAAATTTTAAAGAAATATTTATACTAGGTGTCCCATCTTAAACTATCACCTGAAATACCTCGAGAAATATAAGTACGTGTGTCAGCAGAATCTAGAGGTAAGCTGATGCAGTAATGAATCCAATAAATAACTGCTGCGGAATTTTTTTCGGAAAAAAGGATCTCGGAAATAAAAGAATTTCCTTAAATTCCTTCACTGAGGCGAGAAAGTAGCTGAGAAAGCTCAAGGACACATTATGTAGTTCCGACGAGTTTTAGATTTTGCTGCATGGAATTTGCATGGCGTAGGTAGTTTAAAATTGTGCATGCCAGAGGTAGGTTGTAGCCTCCTCAGTATTCTAAGTGACTTGTGAAGGACTGAATGGGTGAGTAAAGTTTGAATTAGTTTGAGAAAGGTCTAGGTAATCCTAAACGGACTACACGGTAGCATAATTGGATTATCTAGTGACCAAAGTTATGAAACTTAGGCCTAGTATGAGTGAGTGTGTTTCCTCCGGGTGACCACGAATTACATTATGGTCTTGGAGGGGTTTTTAGGTGTGCGTGTATTTTATGATTGGGATTCAAGATTTTCTCACTTAGACCTGTTCTCATTTGTACCTTTTTATCTATTTTCCTTAGAGATCGCGCTGGTGTGCAGGGACGCGCCGGAGGTCAGTAATTGATATTCATCCGCGGACATTATTTTACTGGTCTTGTCTACTCTTTCTTATTAATAAAGTAATTGTCAACTTCTGACGTGTTTTTTTGTATTTTATAACAAGTCCGGTCTAATAAATTCAGAAGTGAGATCAAGAGCCGCCTTGCACACCTATCGTGTTCTGATAATAGTATCGTAGAGTGTTATGTAGTTAGCTACCGTTATATTAATAGAAAACAAATAAGTAAAATTGTGTAACTATGCTTAGAAAAAGACTAAGTAAAATGCCTGCAACTGTGTGGCACGAAGAAGAAATTGAAAGTGTTACTAGTGGTAGTAGTGCTAGTACTAATAGTGAATCAGGAAGTTTTTCGTATTCTAATTTAAGTACATCGTTGAATAATGACAATTCATTCTCCTGCCCCGTCGATCAAAGTCGTCCAGGATTCAACGAACTTGTGGAATTAATGTTTTCACTTCTAATAATGTATGTAAGTACAATGACAACGAGCAAACAGAAAGTTAATTGGGATTATAATATGATTCCGGAATACAACCCTGCTGACAAGACAAACAACATTGGGCATTGGCTGCGTAAAATAGAAGACATTAAAAATATGTATCAATGGGATGACAATACAACTAGGTATTTATAATGCGACTACAAAACTGTGTGGATTAGCGGAAGAGTGGAAAATTAAATTTAAAAAGCTTTTCTAGAAAAAATTGACTATTGCGTGCAATTGGAAGAGATGCTTCGGCCAAAGATGGAATACAATGAAACAATGTTTGAGTTCTATTATGAAAAGTTAGCACTATTGAACATCTGTGAAATAACTGGAGAAGATGCAGTATCGTGCATAATTGGTGGAATTCCAGACCCGAATATCCAAACATCCGCGGAAGTAGGTACCTATACAGAACCGGATGACCTTTTACATTATCTCAGAAGCATCAATGGTAATAATATTGGCAATCATCAGGTAAAGCAACAGCGGACCAGGGTGATCTATAACAGTATCCGAGGCCCCAACTCTGTTAATAAAAAAGTGTTCCCGTATAGTCAAGACAAACTCAAGTGTTACGGATGTGGCAGCCGAGAACATCTTTTTCCTGCTTGTCCGGGAAGACTTAATTACAAGAGAGGTGACAATTTTAAAAGACTATATAGCGGAGAAATAAAAAATAACAATCCAAAACAAGTGCTTACTATCGCTGAGCCTCAAAACACAGGTAATAAATAATTTAAGCATGCATGTTTTACAGATAGAAACATTAGAGTGTGTATTGATTTAGGTTCTAGTTGTTACACATTACAAGAAGAGGTTGCAATGAAATAGGCTTATCTTTTAACTTCACAACTAAAAGTGTTAAAGGTTATGGTGGTGTTAGTATTAGAGCATTAGGGAAGAGTGAAAAATTATCAGTGAAAGTTGATGAAGTTAAAGCGGAAACAACATTTATAATTGTCCTAAATACAGTACAGAATATACCGGGAATAATTGGACAACCATTTATGGAACAAGATCAACTCCTGTTCGTGCAACATTCATGTAATTTGATTTGGTCGCATTTAAGTCAAGATGGTTACTTATAGCCCAATGGTGAACGCGGTATAAGTCGTCATTTAGTCTCGAAGCGCAGTCCTCAACGAGACCGACAGGCCTAGATATATACAATTGAACGTCGTCTGCATACATCTGAATGCTCGAGCCCTGGATAACTTCCGGCAAGTCATTGACAAATGCACAAAATAAGAGTGGTTCCAATATAGAGCCCCGAGGAACGCCAGAATTTACAGTAGTAGTTATTGATAAAGAGCTCAGCACTTTAACCTGTTGCGTGCGTTCCGATAGGAAACTGTAGATGAATTTAATGGCAACCCTACTGAGTTTGATTCTGTCAGAGAGTTTATCCAAAAGTAGTTTAGGCTTAAGGCTATCGAAAGCCTTCGACAAATCCAACAGAGACAAGTAGCAAATTTCGTGTTTATCAAGTGCCAGCCGGAGGTCCGTTGTAATCCTTAAGAGAGCGGTCTCATAACTGTGGTTTCTCCGATATCCGGATTGCCATTGCGTGAGAAGCGAATGGCTTATGAAGTATTGTTCTAATTGATCACACATTAGCTTTTCTAGTGCCTTAGAGAGATAGCACAGTATACTAATGGGCCGGAAATCTGAAGGAGTACTGGGAGAGGAGGATTTTGCAACAGGTAATACTACAGCATGTTTCCAGGCACGTGGAAATACGGACATCGTCAGGCAGGTGTTATAGATGTGTGTTATGATATACAAAATTGATGGTAAAAGAATCTTTATAAATTTTGGAGGTATATCGTCTGATCCTGTGGCCTCAGATTTTATACCATAAAGTGCCTTACACACCTCCTCTGGACCAACAGTATAGAAACTAAATCCATCAAGACTGTAACTATCAGTTGCTATGGAAGAAGAGCTGTTCAAGGAGCTCACAGAGCCAAAATGTCCATTCAGGATATTGGGATCCAGATCAATGTGATTGGAGCAGTTGTGCTTATGCACGCCGTATTTCTTTATATTATTCCAAAGCTTTTTTGGTGGATTATGAACATTGAGTTTCTTAGCGTAATATTTGCGCTTGGCAACTTTAATCTTAGAGTTGACCAGATTTCGAATTCTTTTGTAGGCAGCGCGGTGTAAGACATTCTTGCTGACAACGAACCTACGATATAGAACCTCGCTCTCGTCAATCAAGCGCTTGATCTCAGGCGAGAACCAGGGAATATTATCCGAACGAACAGCGCGAGTTCTTATTGGAGCAAACTCATTCAGTAGATCGCGAATATGGCTTTCAAACATAAAGAGCTTATCATCCACGCATGGAAGATGATAAATGGTGCTCCAAGAGATGGAATTAGTCCTAAGAAGAAGTTGCTGCAAGTCCATATTTCTAAAGTCACGAAATGTCAACGTTTGAGAAGAACGGCAGTTTTCCACTTCAAAATTGTACCAAATGAACAAAATATCGTGGTCTAGAATACTGGGTGGACTAAGTTGATTATAAAATAAAACTCTTTCGGTGTTTATAGTCAAAAGGAGATCCAAGAGTGAAGGATACCTAGCATTAAAGTATGTGGGTAAGTTATTTATAACGCTTAAGTCCAGTGACAGCAGTAAATCTAGAAATCTGAGGTAGGAGTCTGCGCATTCAAATTAACATTAAATCTCCACAGACGATGATGTCCTCATACTAATGCGACAGATCAGATAATGCATTTTCGAAATCTGTGCCATTGGTTGCAGGGAAGTGATTCGGAGGGCAGTACACGCATATAATCAAACATTCAGTTGCGCCGTTTGAGATTTCGACGGAGATAAAATCAATACCTTCAATGCGGGAAGATTTAACTACCTTGGAACTGAGGAAATCTCTGATATAAATAGCGACCTCACCACCCATACGCCCAACCCTGTGCCGAAGATACAACCTTAAACCGGGTAAACTGACTGAGGCTGCTAAGACATTATTGTTTAGCCAACTCTCACTCAAGGTTAAGCCCTTTCTTATGCTGAGTAAAAATGTTTAACAGCTTTCCCACCCTATTCAAGCCAGAAAAGCTAATATCGAGCGCATACCCAATACCCTGAACCAAAGTTGATGAATCCAAGAGGCGCCCACCTATGAAGAAATTATGCAGGAAAAACTCAACCTCGCTAATGTATGTGCTACTGGACTTCAACATAATGCAGAATCTAATCTAATTCAATCTATTAAGAAAGAGAGCACACTTGTTTATGTAAGAAATTTATGATTAAAAAGAGAGAGAAGAAAGAACAACAAATTGAGAGGTTTAATTAAATGTTGATAAATGAAATCTGATGAACTATGAACTTAGTAGCCAATAACTAAACAAAGCAACAATATTAAAAAGACAATAAGAAAACAAATCTCCAAACAAAAAATTACAAATCTTCCTCCGAATAATAAGCTTCATGTCAAGTTCAAACCACTTCCGTAAGAGCCTCAAGATCAGATACCGAGCAATCTAAACCAGCAACTTCCGTCATCGCACCAGGATCAGGAACAAAATTATTCAAGTCAGACTTCGAGGTGATTTTCTCCGGTGGACTATTGATAGTTTGACGCATGTAAGCAATTTCTTGTCGAGTGTAGTCTGAATGTACAAGCTTTTGGCCTCGCAACCTCAGCGCGCTACGAAGTATCTTGTAATTAGAGGGCTTAAGACTTTCAAAAGCATTGACCTTAATTTCAGAGGAGAATCCACAATTAATCTGGTTCAATTTAAGCAGATCAAAATTTATGTAGAAAATTTCTCTGTCCGTTAGCAGATGTAAACTTAACTATAAGAGCTCCAACTCTGGAATTACCACTGCTCTGATTTTGTTTAGGCCGAAAAATTGAGGTGTGTGCCGACAGACTATGTCATATAGCGGACGTGATGCCCGTAAGTACTTGCTGTGGAGTAATCGATGAAGAGCAGGGTACCCCAGTTATGACGGCATCATTAAGGCGCTGCTCCCGGCGGAGATCATTAGCTAAACATTGCATTTCACTGACATCGCTCTGTAAATTTTCAAACAAACCTTGAAATCTACCAATTTCAATATCGAAATGAGACAGAGATTGATCAATTCGCCTAGTAAAGCGATCCTCGACCTCGTCGAGTCTTTCATTAATTATTTGTGATAAAGATTTTACAAGCTTTCTTTCAAGCAATTCAAAAGAGTCGGTAGAGCAGATAGTGTTCGATCTCCTCTTATTCGCACTCGCAGCTACATGGGTATTTTTTATACTTTCCTTGGCAATGTGTTGAGGCCCAGCGGCACTTTTTTTCACTTTAATAACCTTTTGCTTGGCACTGTGTTGATGAAGAGATCCAGCGGCGCTTCTCGTCACTACTGTGTTCACTGGTGTCCACTGGCCGGTTGTATTGATGCTTCCGTTAGACATAGCAAGATTATTTTTATTCATTTATTTGGATGGTCGATAAATTAATATTATGCCAATGCCAATTTAAATTATTGCTAATCACAATGAAAACAAGGTGACCGAACAATGCCGATGCTTAGACAAGTTTTATCGGAACAGAACTATTTAATTTGGAAAAGTGCGCGGATTAAAGCAGATTTCTTCGGAGCTCGAGCGCCTGTTTCTCTTCTAACATTAATGAACTAGGATGTACGACAGCTGGGGAGCTTAAACTGGAATTAACAGACCAAATACCCATCAAGTATCGCCCATTTTGTGATCTCCGTCTTATCGGGTTCAGTAGAGCAGATGTAACACAGCAGTAATAACAACACTTCACTTATCTTTTATTGCGTTATTTTTATTATATTGTTATCATTCTATATACATATAAACAAATTACACTTTTACTATATTTCTGTAAGTCTAATTAATAATTCACCGCGTAATTTGATCTCTTATTTCCATTCGATCCAAAGAACTGAACTCTTCGAGCATTTTCAGCCACCATGTCACCGCGCATTCTTTGTTTTTTCTTTATTTTTTTATTTGATAAACCAGGTCACTGCTGTGATTAGCCAGTAGTCACCTGCATATTTCGCAGTGACGCGCTTTCACAACAAACCCAATAATTCTGAGTTTCTTATGAAATGCGATACACTGCAACTTTTAACAGTGCCACCGTTTAAGCAAGACCTGTTTGCATTTATTGTGTAAGGTCTTGCTTTTCGCCACACAACAATGACCTTGCCAAGAAGCGATGTCAACCAATTCTTGTTTCATATAGATTAATTGATTATTTATATTCAGAACAAGAATTGATTGATCTCTATTTACAACACCCATACCGAATATCAACAGAAAACAGGGAAAAGATTAAAATAATGATAAATGAACTATTGACAGGTAAAATAAGTAGGGAATCAACTTCACTTTTCGCCTCACCCGTCCTGTTGGTCAAAGAGAAAGATGGTAAAGATCATATATGTATCGACTTTCGTAAGCTTAATACAAAAATTAAGCAAAACCGTTACCCTTTACCCAGGATCGACGATCAAATAAACCAATTAGAAGGAAATAAGCTTTTCACTACGCTCAACATGATGTCAGGATATTATCAAATTCCCATCGAAGAGAATTCAAGAAGTAAGACAGCTTTTGTTATTTGCGATGGCCAGTACGAAGTCAATAGAATACAATTCGGGATAACAACGGCCTGGGAGTATTCCAACGTATGATAAACAGAATACTTGGTCCACTTCGAGGAACTATCGCAACAGCTTACATGGACGATATCCTAATACGTCCTCAAGACTTTGCACAAGGTATAGAGCGGCTAGAAAACGTCTTGAAAATTCTTAAAGACTACCATTTAACACTGAATCACGAAAAATGTTATTTCTTTAAAACAAAAATTAATTACTTGGGATACGAAATAAGTGAAGAAGGAATGCAACCAGGCCTTGAAAAGACAAAGTGCATCACAAAGTTCCCAAGACCTAAAAACGTTCATAATCTACGACAGTTTTTAGGACTAACAGGACTCTTTCGACAATTTATAAAAGGATATGCGACTCTTACCAAACCACTTACACAACTAACCAAAAAAGATAATAACTGGAAATGGGAAAGTCAACAAGAAGAATCATTTGAACTGCTAAAACAAAAACTCACAAATCGGCCACTTTTAGCAATTTACGATCTAGCAGCAGAGACAGAGATACACACAGATGCCAGCCAAAAAGGATTAGCAGGAATACTCCTTCAAGGTCAAAATAAATCTAAATTACAACCAGTGGCATATTATAGTCGACAAACCACTTCAGCGGAAGAAAAATATCATTCATATGAATTAGAGACTTTAGCTGTAGTGGAAACATTAAAGAAATTTCGAGCTAATCTGATAGATATACAGTTCAAAGTAGCCACAGATTGCAATGCGATCAAAGCAGCTGCAAGTAAGAGGGATCTTATCCCACGAATCGCTAGATGGTGGCTTCACTATCAGGAATTTTCTTTCACAGTAGAATATCGTCCCGGAAGTAAAATGACTCACGTTGACGCTTTAAACCGCAATATGACCCAAACGCATGCATCGATAAAATAGCACGAGGTACTAAGGATAGAATTAGCAGACTGGGTTTAGGCAGGTCAACTCAATGACGAACAAGTTAAATTGACATACGAGATTTTACAAAACAAACCCGAAACGGATTATGAAGAAGGTGTCCATACAGAGTACTGTCTAGACGAAGGAAGATTGTACAGAAAAACCAAAAATGTCGACAAATGGGTTATACCAAAGGACATGAGATCTCAAATTTTACGAGCATCTCGTGATGACTTCGGCCATTTTGGAGTGACGAAAACATTATTGAAAATCTGCGAAAACTATTGGTTCCCTAAAATGCGAGAGTACGTAACACGATATATCAATAATTGTATACCGTGCATGTATCATAAGACACCAAAGGGTAAGCAGCCAGGGTTGCTTCACCCTATCGAAAAAGGGACAATCCCGTTTCAGACTATACATATGGATCATTTAGGACCTTTCGTCAATAGCACAACTGGTAAGAAGTACATTATTGCAACTTTAGACGTATTCACCAAATATAGTCTCTTAAAAGCCGTAACAGACACGAAAACCCTACCCGTAATTGGATTTTTAGAAACTATTGTAGAGAGCTCCGGAGTTCAAGCTAGAATACTGATAACACATAAAGTCAAGTCGAGCGATTACTATTCTACTATACTCTCATCATTATCTTCAACTGCGAACAATGATATCCATTGGGATAAAGAAGTCAGCAAGGTTCAGTTTGCTATTAATAACATGGTTCATAGTGTCACTAAGAAAACACCGAGTGAACTGCTTTTTGGATTTAAGCCAAGAGCAATCATAACACTCGAAGTAGGGCAATTACAAGCATCCGAAGTCGACATAGAAAAATAAAGAGAACATGCGATAACCATAGTGCGCAAAAATCAAGAACAGCAGAAGACTAGATACGACAACAAGAGAAAACCAGCTCAGCAGTACCACGTTGAAGACTTAGTATTGGCTCGAAAATTAATAAGCAGTGACGAACAAAGTTAAAAGTTGCTACCTTCTTACAAAGGACCATTCCAAGTAAAGCGAATATTACGAAACGATCGGTAACTTATCTGCGATGTCCCTGGCTCCCAGCGTTCCAAGCGAGCAAAATTTGAGAATGCAGAGGCCGCTGATCGACTGAAAAGATGGACATTAGGACCACTGGAAACCAATGAAAAGGAGGACGAGTATTACGATAATATTAAGACGAGTACACTAGACGAGGTCGTTCAAGGGTCAGGCTGGCCGAGCTGTCAGCAGAATCCAGAGGTAAGCTGATGCAGTAATAAATCCAATAAATAACTGCTGCGTAGTTCTTGGAAAAAGGGATTCCGGAAATAAAAGAATTTCCTTAAATTCCTTCACTGAGGCGAGAAAGTAGCTGAGAATACAAGGATACAAGGATACATTATGTAGTCCCGACGAGTTTTAGATTTTGCTGCATGGAATTTGCATGGCGTAGGTAGTTTAAAATTGTGCATGCCAGAGGTAGGTTGTAGCCTCCTCAGTATTCTAAGTGACTTGTGAAGGACTGAATGGGTGAGTAAAGTTTGAATTAGTTTGAGAAAGGTCTAGGTAATCCTAAATGGACTACACAGTAGCATAATTGGATTATCTAGTGACCAAAGTTATGAAACTTAGGCCTAGTATGAGTGAGTGTGTTTCCTCCGGGTGACCACGAATTACATTATGGTCTTGGAGGGGTTTTTAGGTGTGCTCAATGGATTCTTGTCGGTGTGGGTTGGGAGGGGGGAACAAAAATTTTCATCAGAAATCCTCTGGTTTTAGAAATATTAGCGGCATTTGTTTGGGCGCAAACACCATTTCTTGAGCAAGGTTTCCTAGCGGCCTTAGCCGGATCTACCAGCATGCATTAGCGGGAGAGTTCTAGATATTGGCATGACGTCATCATGGTTTTCCTGTTTTCAAATCCTGTACGTTTTCTTAGCAGGGAAGTTGTAGATATCAGCATCATTCGAATTTCACAACATGACATCACCATGAACAGATTCTAGACGATGTCAGTCAGGGTTCTGGGGTATGTGTATTTAAAAGTCTTATGTTTTATAAACACTTGTTTTTATTTCCAATAAAATTTCTTATTATAAAAGTATTTCTTATAGCCATTGTCCAATATGAACTTGGCAAGATGGCGCATTTGTGTTAATCTCTATTAGTTCTCCACAGTTGTATTCATCTTCGACGTTAATAATGATTTCACCCTCTCCAACTATCTTCTGCATCCAACGAACTTTTTCTGCTTCCTTTACATATATGGTTTTGTTTCGAACCAGTGGTTCAACTATAGTGTACAGGTTGTGATACGGTATGTAGCCATCATCCCAGCGGAATTTATGAAAATTGTATTGAAGCCATTTTACTTGTCTCTTTTTTGCTGAAGTCAAATCTTTGTATCTGAACGGTGGTTGAAATATAAAGTGCTGCATCTGGTTTTCATTGTTTAAAATTGCCAGTTCTTTAGTGATAAATTCATTGAGGTTTGTTTTGGATGTGTACGATGACTTCTATCTTCTTAATTTAACTTTCTAACTTCACTTGTCAGCGGACTGTATTCCACTATTCGATCGTGTAGAAGCAGGCAATATGCTGTTGTATTAGCCGGAATATTTTCAGATGTCTTGAATTCTAGCCTTATGTCAACAGGTCCAGTTTTTATTGTTTCATTTTGATGTGAGCAATCAATGACAGCGATCGGAGCATCGGTCTTGAGCTTCTCCCATGTGAGGAACGGCTGATACTGATGACCATAGTATGATTGTGTAAACTTTATATACATCTCATACAGCAACGCGTATCTATTCAAATCAAATTTCAAATTCAAATCATCATTGGGATATGATTCTGAGTTCAAATGAACTGTAACATCGGTGAGTTTGCAATGATCAAATTTGCTAGCATCCTTGGTTTTATCGTTCCTTCGATCCGTTTGTAATGCTAAGATGATAAATCGAGGTTTCTCCAGTTGAGTGGAAGTCTTAACTGACCAGGTTTGATGCGTGGATTCCGGTAGTACTGGATACTCATATATGTCCCAGCTGCGGAATGGTATTTGTATCGAGCGACCTCTCCCGATAATTTTAAATAGTTGCAGCTTTTCATCGTCGGATACTGTAACATGCGGAATGCTCCATGGAAGTTTGGTAATTTCAATTTTCACCACATCAGTGGGTGATATAATGGCATTATCGTCAGTCCTGCTCCGGGTCAATATGAGTTCATGTTTGGAATTCATCAGAATTTTCTTGTAATCTTCAGCGAATCCCAATAAATACTTGAGAGGTACACAATAGTTAAACAGTCCATTGGCTGGTATAACGGATGAATCTGGTGACCAGCTGCCGTTGAGTAGTATCCTGCTTACATTTGCATTTAGCGATACGTACCTTTTTAATGTTGTCGCAATCCCAAGATTTCTTGTACGATCGATTTCCACTGCATTCAATTCATAGCGTATTTCCTCAAAAAGAAATGGTAGAGCGTTGTTAGCTAATTTTTCAGTTGCTGAAACGGCTCCATCCAGCTTTGTGAGCGACCCCTCAATGTAAAGAAAACTCCTGCTGGGTAGAAGATTCAAGTCCTAATGTTGTACAGAGATACGGATTTCATCGCTGTTTTTAAATGATGTTAGAAATGGTGAATAGGAGTGATTTTCAAATTTAGTAACACTGTTATCAAAGCGAACGTCTGGTGCAATATCTAGTATTCCTTTATTCATTGTTTCAGCGTTAAGCCTATCGATTGTAAATATGCTGTATTTGCAGGTGTTAATGTAGGTCTTGACTACTTCAAGGTTGTCTGCTGACTAATGATCTTGTCTGCTCCGAACTCGTATTTATCATTATTGTATATCAACATGCTGTGGCTTCAAATGTAACCTGATGGTTATAGTCTCTCCTCTGAAGTTGATTAAGTCACCGTCTTGGTCAAGGAGCTTCAATGTTAGAGAACTTATACGTTTGGTGTTCACAGGCAAATAGATTACATTTTTGGGTACCTCCACTATTTTATCCCCAGGCCCAACGTTCGGGGAAAACTCGTGGAGAGTGTGTACTTGTGTGTTGTTGAAAAATGATCCTGATATAATTTTACATTGAATGCGTATAGTATTTACTTTAATGATGTTGACTAGCAACTCTGATGTATGCACTATATTACCAGATAAGTTTCTTTTACTGAATCCTAGCAGAGGCGCTATGGATCTCTGTTTTTCAAAATGTGTTTCTTCAGTTGCCTTAACTTCACTCTTCAATGTATTATTGTTAGCCTTTATCGCAACCTTTATCCTTTTCTCTTCTTTATTCTTGTACATATTTTGTTATATCATCAATCTCGTAGGATCCAACAGGTATCTCAACAACCTCATTCCCTACATGCACCAGATTATTGCTCACATCAATATTTGGTATAGATTTGTGTGTTTGAAAATCAATTAATCCACAAACATAATCCGCTGCTAGCTCCAGCGGAGGAAAGTACTCAGCCGTGAGTAGAGATGAATTTCCCGTGAGAGTAAGTGTTAATGACATGGTGGTTGATAATGAACTGTCACAATTTCAATGTAGATACATTTATTTATTGATAATAATTAATGGCTATAACAATTATATAAAAACTCTAAACATAAGTGACCGTAAATTACTGCATCATAGTTCTGATAAGAACTGTAGTTGTACGTAATATTACTACCCAAATAGTTTATGAGCTCCCGTGGTGGTTGGAGATTGCCAAAGCTATCAAAGTATTCGATGTTATCACCTTTCTTGTAGTACGCTACCCAGTGTGCACCTGCTCCAGTTGAGATGTTCAAGTTAACAATACCGCTTTTTCGCTTCCATGGCTTTTTAGGTAGATTATCACGCATAAATACTTCTCTGAAGTGCGGCAAGTGTGTGATATAATTTTGAAGATCCAACTCGTTTAGCGGTCTTTTGGGTCGCGTCTTTAATAGTTTTTTGGTAGAGGTTGTAGATAGAGCCCAAGTCCTTTTCTATACGGCTTCAAGAACAGCCCGTTTCCATCTTTACCAACCGCTATAGTTTCCATTGCTTGGTTATGACGTTTGCTTTCTTCCAATTTTGCCTTTGCCGCACTGGTATCATTTACTGCTTTAGCTATGCCTGCTGAACCTCCATATAGTGCCTTCAATGCTGAAAGCCCAGGAAACAACGGGATGAGGAACGGAAGTGCTCCGCCAACCTTTGGTAGAGGTATCACTCGTGGAGTTTTAATTGATTTCTTCTTTCTTTTCACAATATTTTTAGCTGCACTAAGAGCTATTTTTGTAGCTTCCATCAAGTCTTTTGTTTTTTGATTTTTAAAATCTTACGTTCATTTCGTACTGCTTCTCGGAATGTGGGTTGGCGTTTATTTTTAGCCTTAAGACCCATACCTAGCTTAATTTTAGCCTTCATTGCATTTGTTATAAGCCAGGCGTTGGCACGTTCCCTCAAATTTGCATCCGTAGATTTTGCACGCTGCCAGGCTTTTCAGCTAATATTTTATCAGCTATATGTCGATCACTTGTATCTTTATGTCGCGAGTATGCTATATCGTGTTCTATGCAGGCTGCGTCCAGTAGATTAATGCCTGGATCTCCTCTCGCCAATCTTTTTTGTAACTTTGTTCCTGGTCCATAGTACTTGTATCCCGGTAGATGTAATTCTATCGGTAAATTGTTGATAATTGAATTTAATAGTCGTCTGCTCCCTTTCAAAGCTTTACTGGAGCGTTTCGATTTGTGATCCGGCATCTTTTAAGGTTCCGATGATACTCTTGAAATGTAATATAAACAGGTGTACTTATAGGAATCCCGTTAGTCTTCAATATGCGGTTCATTAAACAACAACAAGCTTTTCCTGTTCGAAATGCTGATGTAGCTGTTATGAAGGTGCCTAATAGTATAAGGAGCATCATTGTTGGGCCATCGAATTGTGGAAAACTAATGTTATGATAAGTTTGCTGGAACGTCCCAATGATCTGAGATATGAAAATATTTACATATATTCAAAATCTTTGCATCAACCAAAGTATGAATACTTGAAGCGAGTGATGACTCCCATATCAGGATTGGGGTATTATACGTTCTCGAGCAACTGCGACTTTCTAGCACCAGAGGAAGCCAAATCACAATCAGTGTTTATTTTCGATGATGTAGCATGTGAAAAGCAAGATAATGTGCGATCCTATTTTTGCATGGGTCGCCACGAAGATATAGACAGCTTCTATCTCTGTCATACATATACGCATATACCAAAGCACTTAATACGTGACAATGCTAATTTAGTCATCTTATTCAAGCAAGATGACTTGAATTTGAAACATATCTATAATGATCATGTGAATACAGACATGAAGTTTGATAAATTTCGAAGAGCCTGTGCTGAGTGTTGGAAGGATGAATATGTTTTCTTGATGATTGAGAAGGATAGCTCATTAAACAAGGGGCGCTATCGTACAGGATTTGATACCTTCATTGTACTATAAAAGCATGAAACATGCGAAACCTTTATAAGTCGAAGTTGTAACTCAGCCGAAAGCACACCGAATACTGTGGACCTGCTGTGTAAATTAAAGCTGTTCGCCTGTTATCAGACCTGTTTAAGAGCTGTTAAGCTGTTATCAGAGCTGTTTGAAAAGCTGTTAAGCTGTTATCAGAGCTGTTTGGAAAGCTGTTAAGCTGTTATCAGAGCTGTTTTAAAAGCTGTTAAGCTGCTACCAGAGCTGTTCGGAAAGCTGTTAAGCTGTTAGAAGAGCTGTTTGGAAAGCTGTTTATCTGTTATCAGAGCTATTTGAAAAGCCGTTATTCAGTTAATATCGAAGATGAATGAAAATCTCTTAAAAGAAATCATCAAAACAAGGAATGCAGTGCGAAGGAAATTTAAAGCTCTAAAGACGGGAACGATTGAAGCAGAAGCCCAACTTGAAGAAACTTTCAGGCCAATCACCAAACCCTTAAAAGAGTTTGTTACCAGAGTCACAAACGAGCCACTAGTCAAATTGGAGCCAAAAGAAGAAGAAGAAGACAACGAAATTGTGGAACCTTTTACTCCTCCAAAACGAAAATATGTGAAAATGGAGGCTAGTAGCCATAAATTATGGAGATTATTCCTTAACATCTGAAGAAGAATTCGAAACACCCAAACATTCAAGAAAATTGACAGGAAGGTCTCCTGTCACCTTCCCCGATACGTCTGGATACATAGTTTCAAACTATTTAAAGCTATTCACTGATAATAGCCCTAAAATTGATCCAACCTATGGAGTTTACTATGATGAGAACGCGTGGAGAATCGGTAAATCAAGGTTTGATGTTGATGATGTAGGAAATATTGTTATCAAGGGGAAGAGCTATAAAACAACTTTGGGGTTATGTGAGCTGCTATTTATGAAGGATCCTGTAAAAGTCTATATACTAAAGAGGATTTAACTAATTATGGATCTATTTTGAGAGATACCAATGCATATAAACGTGACTATGCTGAAGATGGACAAATAAAAGGTACTAGAGCGGCTAAGTATAAAGCTATAATCAGTAAAATTATACAGCATAAAGGAGTGGGACTAATGCATCTGCCTAAGGAAAACATTGATCACATTTACTGGGATGATCCAAATAAATTAGTGGATAGACTGCGCCTTCTAATGGCATCAAAGCAGGCTGGAAAAAGCAGTCACAACAATGAAAATGTTTCTATCCTGGAGGTGTTGCGAGAAGCAGATATTATAGTTTAAATACTACTCCATTACTAACTTCCACACAACCTACAGATGAGCGTTGACAAGTTTGGACGTTTCTCTAAGCGAGGATATCTTGGGAAAGCAGGTGAACGTGGGCCAACAGGAGCCCAGGGGCCAGCCGGTAAACAAGGAACTCAAGGAACAGCTGGTAAACAAGGAGCTAAGGGTCCAGCTGGTGAACAAGGAGAGCGGGGTATTGGATTTAATTTAACGATAAACGGCGACTTCGATCAAAACTCAAAGTGTATAAAACGACTTGGTGAACCCCTTGAAAATGATGATGCTACTACCAAAGACTATGTGGACAAGAAAATTAAAATAAGTGTTGAAGAAATAAAAAAAAACTATTAATATAGAAGTGAAAAATTTAACGTTATATATCAATGATGAAATCGCGAAGATTGAAAACTATGTGTTTACTTCAGTAATAAATAAGAAAGACATGATGCCTAAAAATGGTGTATATGAGTAAAAACTGTTGAGAAATCTGTTTCATTTATAATTATGATGAGTAAGAGGCAAGTGGTAAATGAGCTACATAAACCAGCGAGAAAAAATTTGAAACGACGTCGTGTGATTATCAAAGGACTACATGACTTGTGGCAGGCAGACTTGGTTGAAAAGGATCCCTACAAGCATGCGAACAAGGGTTACTGCTATCTGCTGACAGTAATTGATACCTTCTCCAAATACGCATGGGCAATTCCAATTAAAAGAAAAACTGGTGTAGAAGTAAGAGATGCCATGCAGTCTATATTAAGCGAGGGACGAATACCTAAAAACCTGCAGACTGATGATGGAAAGGAATTCTACAACAATCTAATGCTAAAGCATGCAATTAATCATTACTCTACGTACAGTTTGCTCAAAGCATCAATAGTGGAACGATTTAACCGAACTCTGAAGGATATGATGTTGGAGGAATTCACCTTTAATGGAACTTATCAGTGGATTGGTGTGGTAAAGAAACTGCTCACTGAATACAATTCAAGAATACATCGAACTACAAAAATGAGACCACCTGATATCAACGCCTCCAATGCGAAACAACTGCTTTCAACTGTATACAATCATATAAATATTGTTGGTCCTGCAAAGTATAAAGTTGGAGATCTTGTACGCATCAGCAAATACAAACATATATTTGAGAAAGTCTATACACCAAACTGCACAGCTGAGATTTTTAAAATTATTAAAGTTCAAAACACAAACCCCATCACATATCGGCTGGAAGATTATCAAGGAAATCCAATCACAGGAGGCTTTTCTGAATTGGCGCTGCTGAATGTTAAACACCCAAACCAATATCTCGTAGAGAAAATCTTAAAGATGAGTGGAGATAAAGCTTACGTTAAATGGCTCGGATTTTCATCAAAACACAATTCTTGGATTAATAACAAAGATGTTTTATAATTTCTTGAAAAACAGCTATAACTATAATACAATTACAATAAATTTATAATTACAATACTTTTTTTATTTTACAATTATACATGTTTAAAACAAATTACTTGAATAAATGAAACTAAAACTATAATACATTTATTATTTACACTTGACTTAGATTCTTTCTGCGGCTGCTACTTGTTGATCTGATGAAATAGAGTAATGTCCCCATGGTAGAGTATCCGTCGCTCCGCTCATAATATGACGCTTATTATCATAGCGACTCAATGCAATCTTTTTTTGACTGATAGTGTATACGTTATGGTGATGAGATCGTATGGAGCTCTGATTAGCAGTTAATATTCGCTTGTTATTCAAACATTGGACGTAGTCTTCGAAATTGATATGCCTCTGGACTACATTAGTCTTTACTCCTTTCGCTTTTTTTACAGTTTTACCAGCGTTTATACGCAGACTGTACAATTTCGAGCGCAAGCCTACAAATTCGCTCATGATTTTCCCATTTAGCTTATCCTTCATTAGCCCAGGAATCTTTTTATTTATGAGCGGTAAATTGAATTCATTATCTTCTGGGTAATCACTTGTATCAAATTTGTTTATATTTTCAGCCATAAACTCATATGCATTTTTCTCTTCAAGTTCATATATTAGAGAATCTGTATCAGTATACACGACTTTACATTTATCTCCATACTCACGCTGCATAAAACTGTAGTGAAAATCGTAGAGGCATATTTTCGAAATTTCCATAACTGCCATTCCTATATAGAGAGGCTTATTGAATAAGATTTTGAGTCGCCTTAATTCCACAGCAACTAAATTCTCATCAAATATCGTTGCACTGTGGAAGTTTTTGCAGCATAGCGACCTTCCCACTTCATGCAAAGCTTCATATCGCTATACTTGCGTACATTTTCCATGGTCTTACCAAAAGCTGCATTATTCATCTTCTTATAGCTGTCCTTCTCATGATCGCTTGTAGCCTGCATCCGCTTGGTGGTATTTAAGTCAATATATGGTTTAAGCCAAGCTGATTGGTCGAATTGAAGTACCCGGTGCACTTTTTTCAGGATGAGTCCATGTGATAAGCATTGCTTCAAGATTCGGTAGTGTATAACATATTTAGTTTTTGGATGTAATGTTGTCAGAAGCTTTTCTAATTTTTCTCCAGGTGGTGCTGCATGCTCAGAGCAAAACGGTAAGTCCTTATGCTTATCATGCAGATGTTGAGGATAATCCAAGTCGACTTCGAATATGTATCCAGTTGGAGAATCATCAGGAATTTCGGAAACGTCAATATTGGGAACATCAACCCATTTGAATCCTCCGGTTGGTAAATGCTGTGATATGGCCCACCTATAAAGGTTATTCACATCATAATACATCATGCATTCCTCTTTCTCCTCAGGCTTAAAATCATCCATATATTTGTTATTGGCTTTACTATATCTGTTCGAACAGTGACTTATACCACCTCGAATGCCTCTCTCTATGAATAGCAGTATATCTACGTCGGTTATCAGCCCTAATTTCACATTAGTGTATTTTAGCATAGCATCACATGTTAGGCCTGGCATGGTGTAATAATGGGCTGGATCTAAATTGTATGTCTTCATGCACACTTCTCGAAAGTTCTCAAACACATCAGCCAATAGGAGAACATAAGTCTTAAGGTATAGATCTGAATATTAGCCAAGTGTTTGTTTTTCAAATTTTTGCCAGACCTCTTCAGCATGATTGTAGTCCTCAGGAGATATAGCACTGTCAGTCAGTTTATTGTAGAACGCTTCCTGTGTTGGCAAGTTCTGGAAATCCAATTAATCCCAGTTATCAATAAAATCATATGGGAAGACACCCTCGCGTGTAAGAAGTTTGATAGTGTCATTATCCAATCCCTACCATACTGATCTTGTAGTGTTTAATTTATCCATCGGCAGCAGTGATGATAACTTATCTAAAGATTCAGCCATAAAACGGAAGGAATCGATGAATCTGAATTTTATGTAGCTGCCGTCCATGTGCTTGGTGAACGAGATATATCTTTCCTTGTCTATTGGGAAGAGATCAACTTTTCCTGGGAAAGATGTAGCTATATCCTTAATAATGATGTGAGCAACATATCCGGATAAATTGTGAAAAATGACTGGAACTATGGCGCAATCTTGGAAAATCAGTTTGCATGCATTGTGCGCTGGCCCTCGGTATTTTCCTTTTAAAAGAATTTATGAAAAAAAATGAATTGAATTATGATTCTCAGTATTTACCTGTTAAGTGGCAATGGTCCCGGACCCGTTCCTCATCGGCTGCAAATGTTTTTTCACACATATGGCAGCAAGTATTTTCCATATGTGAACGCCGTTCCTCTTTAGTCAGGGGTTGCATTGACCTGATGTTCAGCTTCTCCTGTACAGCTATGGATGCAATCTTTTGCAATTCTAATGCAAACCATTTTTGACAGTCCTTGCCTCGATATGCTCTGTAATATGAGAGCTTAGCATCATGTTTGCAGTGGAAATAGAATCCTATGCTGTGAACTGCATGTTCCTGGATTCGGTGTGTATTTTGATCGTTTCCCTGAATCGGCTTCAATATTAAGTCAAGATCAGCATACACACAAAACGGGACTGGATTCTTATGGTTATAATTCTTATATTCCAACCATTTCTTTTCCTCTGAGGGAAACATAATCCTACAGTCGTTTTGTTTCTCGCATTCGGGAGTGTGTGATGCTAATTTTTCTTCAGAGTAAAAGTAGAGCAAACATCTATCACAAATATACTTTCTGCACTTATGTTTCGAAGTTTGCCTCAATACAAGACGTGAAAGATGTTTAATCCAGCAGAAATGATATTTGCCAGCATCATCATCATCATCATCGTCATCATCATCCATATGATCTTCATCATTAAGAGATTTACATGTCGCTCCATCCTGTGTTTGGTAAGTCTAACTGGAACTGTGGTGAAGAAAAACTCTTTTTCTAGGATGAAGGCGTTTATTGATAAATCGTTCTGGCCTTCAAATTGCGTTATTTGTTTAAGCGTCATGGGAAATGTTATTCCAGTTAAATTTAGCACAGTTGAATAATGTGGATATTATGAGGTCCTAGCGGAGTTAACATTTGCTGCTGCAGGATATAGTGCTGAGATTACGGCCCACGCGAAGCATGCTTCATCATTGTTTTTCACATTAATACATGCTTTCTTTGATGCAATCTCCTTCGGCAAAGGTATACAAAATGATCCCCGAATCGGTTCAAGCTTGTTGATATGCACCGCTAAATGTATTATAGAATGCATAGCCCAACTACTATCTTTCTCTTGAAACTCTTTTTTTTTTTATTCAAATTATTCTCCGCGCTGATTGGGGCAGTTCTTGCTTGGAAGTACTTAATGTCTTTAATAACTTCATTATCACCAGTTTCTTTAATAAACTCACCGCAAAACGTTGTAGCAACTTTAATATGATATTGTTGTTTTAATGTATTCTTAATGCGGCGAGCAAGTAATTTGGAGGCATCTTGCATAAATAACTTAGGATCTAGGTGGCTTATATTCACGATAACACCTGCCCTAATTCTACCTAAGAATGCTGTTTTTATTTCTTCCCACTTAACAAAATCACTTCTTATAACTTGTTGATTAATTCCTCCACCTCGATGGGGAGCTTTGATTAACACTCTCAACGATTTAATTTCAGCAATACAGCTGTGCAAATGTTGTTTCATAGCATTCCTATTACACTTCCGAAATGCTGCTTGATATTTACGAATGTTTCTGTTGCACTCTTTAATAATATTGTTTTTATTCACAAAATTTGCATCACTTAAACACATCTTCTCGCAATTTCTAATTAATGAAAAACTTTCATTTATTACTGTAATAGACATTTTTAATTTTTTTTATTCAACACTAAAACTTTGAATCACTTAGATTGACTGGTGCTCCCCAAGAGTTTGCTTGCGCTTTTATAGCAACGGTTTGTAAACATGAATGATCCTGCTGCTACAATAATCATTGCACAGGATGAATTCCAACGAATTTGCTTACAGGCTGAGATGATATCGAACTACACGATAAGAAAATCACTCAAATTAATTTGATTACTTTATTCTGCTGGTCGAATTTGCAAATAAGATTGTTTACATTAATGCATACATGAAAATGTGAAAATTTGTTTACATTCCAATGAAACGTTTCGATCGGTAAAATTCTTGGAACAATAACATTTTTGGCTGCCTGCAGGAAGTGTGATATCAAATTATATGAAAAGAATAAACATGAATCATTTGCTGATATTGCTTAAATTTGTTTACAGCAGGATGTGAAAATTTGTTTACGAATTCCAATTTAACGTTTCGATCAGTAGAATAAACATGAATCATTTGCTGATATTGCTTAGATTTGTTTAAAACAGGATGTTTGCGAATTCCAATGAAACGTTTCGATCAGTAAAATTCTTGAAATTGGATTGCTTACAGGAAGTGTGGTATCAAATTACATGAATCAGTCAGCTTAATGTGCTGATATTGCAAATTTGCTTTAAATAGGATTAAACTTGTTTTGGAATCATGACTATAAATTGAGGAGCTGAATCAGATTTGCAATCAGTTTTATTTTGGAATTCAAGGAAGCAACAACGACTTAGAGTAAAACAATGGCTGGCGCAATGGAAGAACTAAAGAATCTGGAGCAATACTCACCAACCCTGAAGACATCCCAAATGGAGCTGGGCCAGAAATATAAGGTTGTTGCATCAACGCGATGCAAAACTGCATTTGGAGATCGTGTGGTTCTCGAGTTGGAAAACTACCATCTTTTTCTTCCTTCGAGGTACAGCAGAATTTCAGAGGACTCTTTGAATGAAATTAACACCAAGGGAGACTTCTACGTAATCAATAAAGGAGCAATCGGACGTTCATACAAAATTGAATTTGTTCAGCATGACGAAAATTTGTACCCAATTAATTATTATAATCGTTAAATAAAAAAATCAATAATGTGAAACTAGTTTTTTATTATTAATATTTCTAAATTATTAGTGATAATGAAAGTTACGTTTAGTACTAGTGCTCCACAAGTTTGTATAATTGAATATGAGCCCAGAAAAGGATCTTGGGAGACAATGCTCTGGATCGCTTTCGTTTCCAAGATAGGATTCATAGAACTTCACTTATATTGCTACCAATTTTGGATATAGAACATAGGGAAAAAGTTTATAACTTAAGATTTAGAAATAAATAATTAATTTGATGTGAATAAATATTGAAATTTAATTTGGTTTGACAACATTATTTTCAGGAAAAGAAATTGTATCAATACACCTCACAGCAGCCATATTTTTACCTTAAACTTGAAGTTTCCTAGTAAATATTTACAGCAAGTGTTGATATTACTTAAATTTTTTTTATTTTATGAGAATTCCAGTAAAGCGCATCACACCACATTACTAATTGCCAATTAGCTAATTACCAACCAAGCTGGTAATTGCCAATTAGTTATTATATAACTGCCAATTAGCTAATTGTTTGAACAAATGTCGCTAATATCTCGAAAACCAAAGCCCGTAGAGAATTTCTGATGAAAATTTTGTTCCCCCCTCCCACCCCACACCGCCAAGAATCCATTTCCATGAGCAAAAATAACTTGAATTATTAATACGCTAATATCTCGAAAACCAGGATTTCTGATGAAAATTTAATTACCCCCCCCCCTATACCACCCCTCTAGAATCCATTGGCATGAACAAGAATTTCCTACAATTAACTTTAATTATTAGTTCAAAACCAAAAGTCTACATTTAGGCGCTCAAGAAAAATCAGTTATTACTAATATTAATTTAAAACCAGGCGCAATACTTGAAAACAACAAAAGCCTACATTTAGGCGCACCACACACCCAAAAAAACCCGTAGCATGCTGCTACGTGTGGACACCAAAACCGTAGCATGCTGCCACGTGTGGGCAAAAGTGAAGCAAAAAACTTCACAAAACCGTAGCATGCTGCCACGTGTGGGCCAAAAGTGTAGCAAAAAATTTTACATATCCAAGAGAACCGTACCACACATCCAAGAAAGCCGTAGTACCGGAGCATGCTGGTAGTACCGGCTAATGCCGCTAGGGTGCAGTCAAGGCCAAATGACATATCCTGGTAGTACCGGTTAATCCCGCTAGGGCGCAGTCGGGACTCAATGGTGCACCCAAAACACAATGGTGTATCCAAGACACAATGATGTATCCAAGACACAAACCAATACACAAACCTACATTTATCACGGGCTCAAACCACCTGTCGACGGTGGCGAAATCCTGCAATCGAAAAGGGTGTCGCAGAATCCCCATAGAATAACTACTTTCTCTCAAGATTTGATCTCAACCTTGTTCTTAAGAAATATGGAAGAATAGCCATAGTGATTGTTTTATGGTGTATATACCAGTGGCGTGGCGTGGACTTGATGCGAGGGGAAGCAATCAAATTTAAATTTATAAAAGCGTTAAATAGGCATGCATCGAAAGTTATTCCAGTTATTCTAATAAAACACCCAGGGACCACGATCGAGGACGTGAGAGTAGGCACACTGAGTTCTTTTTTTAAATACAGTGTCTTCGCCCTCGTGCTGTCAAATTAAAAGAGTTAATCAAATGATCATAGTCAGATCGCAATTTACTTATGTAATATATTATACGAAATTCCGAATAGGTAAGCTTAATTAAAATATTAGTAGACAGATAAAGAACTTTACTAAAAGTTAATACATTTTTATACAGCATGCATTATAAAAATGTAGGTTTTAATGTGACAGCATTAATTCTTAAAAGGTCACAAAAAAAAATTAAAACTACATAAAACTAAGCTACCAAAATAAACAAAACGAAATACCACTTCAATAGGTTTACACATTTAACAACAAAAACAAGCGTTAAAAACACTTTTTTAAATGCATAAAAAAGAAAATCAAGTGTGTTGATTTCATAAAACCTTTCAAGAAATTCAAAGATTATTCAAATAATTTAATTAAAATTTATACTTTAATTCAATTCTTCTTTCTTTACTGGCAAAGTCATCAATAATATCGTTATAAAATTCTTCGTGGGAAAGGAAAGTTTTAATTTATTTTTTTCAGTGGACAATAAAGCTAATTCACTTAATCTTTCTTCAGACGCTGAGTTTCTAGGGAAAGTTAATATTCTTTTTAGTGTGGAAAAACTACGCTCCGCAGTAGTAACTGGCAAGGTTATAGTAAGTCGTAGAAGTTTAAAACATTGAATAAAACAATCTTGCAAATTGTTGTTAATAAAATATCGATAAATTTCTTGAACTGTTTTACCGTTGGAGACGTCGTCAGAGAACAGCACAATGAGAGAACAAAAAGAACTTTTATCGAAAAATTTCGAGTATGATTCATTAAGAGTTTGAAGCAAATCATCAGAAAATTCGTTGTATAATTTTGAAATTTACAAGAATTAAAAAGCTCTAAAAATTTAGATTTATCTAAGGAAGAAATTCGCGATATTATTTCTTCGTGAATAATATCAGAGAATAAACGTTTAAAACTTAATTAAATATTTTGGGAGCCATCAATTATGCAAGTAATATTTGCTGGTACCAGGGTTCATGTATTGATGGTATGCGAGACCTGGCTTAATGAGAATATTAACTCTGGATTGGTTTCAATCCTAAACTATTACATTCTCAGAAATGACCTCGCGAATCGGACGGGTGGTGGTGTTGCCATCTATGTGCATAATTCATTGAGTGCTTCGGTTGTGTGGGCCTCTTCTCCTGGACAAAGTCTAAAATTTCTTGGCGTTGAATTATGTTCGGATTTCCACAGGTGCGTTGTATTTAGCACCTACTGTCCACCGAACAGTTTTAATCTGGAGAATGTTTCGGAACTTACTACAGCCTTAAGTTCTGCTACTGTAAAATATCATGATATTGTGGTTTGTGGAGACCTAAATGTTAACGCTCTTAATTCTAATTCGTCTGGAGAGAATCTGTTTTATATTTTGCAAAGGTTTGATCTAAAATCAGTGAATCAGATGTTATACGTTGTTACACTTCTTTAGGTATAACGCAATATAATCAAAAATGTTAATTCAAACGCAACTTTCTGAGAAAACAAAATTCATTATATTTAAATGTAATAGATTAACAATTTTCTGTTTCGGCTTTGCACTTTGTTAAAAAAACACTTATCGACTTTTCACTTATTACTGGTAAAGATTTATATTAATTAGATACTTAGGAGGCCTTACCTTTGGTAGGGGGACTCTCCTAGTAGGTTCAAGAATACTCTCTGATTTTCCTAGTTCAACCGCATCATATTTATATTATTGATTTACATGGGGATGATACTCCCCTCCACAAATTTCTAAAATTCAGCAATTTTCTAAGGGAAAAATTGATGATCGCTCAATTTTCTGTTTTGAATAACAAAATCAGGAAATTGAGCGGAAATAACAAATTCCAAAAAAAATCGAACCGAAAAACAATTTTCTGTAAGTACGGTGATCGATTCCATGCATAACAAAATTTCAGGGTCATCATAATTCATTAATTCATGGAACTTCATGTCACTTTACCAATGCAACGAAGTGCAGCCATTCAAAGGTGCACCTGTTGGGTAATTTTGCCGGTCTTAGATGGGTCGGTGACGTAGTCACATATTTGGGCTTAATTGTCTGGTGACGATTTTCTTCGATTGCTTTCATGAATGAATCATTACGTTGAGCGAATACTAGCGCCGGATCATATTACATTTCATTTGTAGAAGAAATTATGTTCATTTTAGGCACGCGCCAAATGGGATAGAATATCTGACACCTGATGGTTGTTGTTTGTCGTTTGTGGAAGTATACTTTGTTGCATTTACGTTAGGAATTCGTTATTTCAGGATTATGCAACAAGTTTATTGAATTTTAAAAGATTTGAAATACCCTTTTTTTTGGATTAAAGGTAAAAACGTGATTTTGCTAGACACATGACGTGCGTTTGAGATTTGTGTTTTGATTTTCGTTATGAATCCGAGATTAGGTAGTTAGGCATGGTAGGTTTAGTGGATTCATAACACCTTCCCCCTAAGGAGGAATTTCGTATTCTTGAAGGATTCGAAATTACACGGAGTTTAGGTTGGTTGACCTAGGTATCTGTAGTTTACATGGTGATTTGTTTTACTTAGGCTACTAATTGGTTATATTCTAGATTCTATCTGTAATTTATTATCTAGGTTCTTTGACTTATGCTTATAGAAGTTTTGGTTAACACGTATTTGCTTAATGTAGAATAGATTCTAGTACAAATTTAGTTTGTAAATAAGTATTTTAGATTATTAGTATTTCAGTAAATATATTTCTTAAATTAACAAAATGTGTGCTTCTTATATAAAAGTTTTCTAGTTTGAGTAAATGTAATTCTTAGGAAAAAAAATTTGTTAATAGTATTTGAGTAAATATAATTATAATTTTTTATAAGGTTTTTTTTTTTTTTGTAATATATGTTCATTTTTTATGATGATGGGAATTTTGCGTTTTTCTTTCTCTTCTATCTTGTCTTCTTTTAAGGTAACGCTCTGGTTAGTGGAAATTTATTAGTTTTAGTGGTTTCTTTATTATTTTCTTTTTCGTTATCACTCTCTTGAGTTGATGAAGGTGGAATGTCCGTCGCTTTAAGTCTTTTAGCTTTTAGATAGGGTAGGGCTGTTTTTATAGCGCATATGATTATAATGATCATTATCGTTATATAGATAATGGAATAATGGTGAATATCGTGTGCTGTCACGTTAATTAGATTTTCGTTTTCAGCCTTTTCTAAGGTCTTTATATCTTGGCTTAGTTCAAAAAGTCCCTGATGTTCACTATTTTTTATAGTGATTGTATTTGGAGGATTATACTTAATTTTATGATAATCGAGGGTGATGTTTGTTAGATTGATCGATGGCAAATTGGTTCGATATTGTTACCGCAAATATTATCTACAGTTCGAGGAGATATCAAACTGAATAACCACTTGTTAGGGTTGGATAATTGTATCCATGAGGTGGAAATGTTTAAGATGTTCATTCCACATGATAGAGGAGGCGTTTGAGAGTGCCTTAACAATTCCATTTCACATTGGTTGTCCTTCGCGTTTAAGTTATCTAGGTTCTTTGCCTTATGCTTATAGAAGTTTTGGTTAACACGTATTTGCTTAATGTAGAATAGATTCTAGTACAAATTTAGTTTGTAAATAAGTATTTTAGATTATTAGTATTTCAGTAAATATATTTCTTAAATTAACAAAATGTGTGTTTCTTATATAAAAGTTTTCTATTTGACACATGTAATTGTGAGGAGTTTTTTGCAAACATTCTGTAATATCTTCACTACTAGAGGGGTAATGTTTTTCCCTATTTAGTGTGACTAACAAGTATTCTGTAGTGGGTTTTATATAAATGAATGATTTGTTAATTAGGGTAGGTAAGGGGATTACTTTATAAATTTGGAATTCTGTATTTAAGGGTAGGGGTATATTAATTTTTATTATGATTAAATTATTAATTTTATTGGTACTTGTACGGCTAACTCTATATAGATCTAAGAGTTGGTTCTGCGTAGTAGCTACAGGTAAGGTTGTACCCGACGGAAGGTTCTTCCGAATAGTGGATAAGATATGCTCAAGTTGATAGGGGGTTATTATGAGCGGATTGGGAGTTCCGTGCTTTATGTCAAATAACATTTCTAAAATGCCCTTTTGGGCATTTTGGTATCTCATCAAAGACAATATTGTGATAGATAGAACGTTCTCTAGGTCTAATATTGCGAAATTTTCGTTAACATCTGTCGCGAGTTGATTAAATGACTTCGTGACTTTCTCAATTTTATCTTTAATCGCCCTGATGTCATTTTGGATTCCCGTTGAGGTTTTGTTGAAAATATTGACAGTTTTGTCGACAATCAGGGTTTGAGATTTCAGTAATTCTAAGAGATGGTCTTCGTTAGCTCTTAGTATGTGTATTTGTTAATCATAGTGCTTAGCATCCTCTTCATCTAGCGTCGCAAATAAAGATTTGCTAATACTACTAATGACGTTCAAAAGAGCTCGCTTGCTTCTCAAATTTTTGGGTTCCAAAATTTCGTTGATCTGATCTATTTCATTTAAGATCAATCTTTGGGTGTTTATTTGGTTTTCACAGTGATTTTTGCCTGAGTATTTTGTAATATTATGACATAAGTCTTCCGCTTGCCCTGCTTGCATTTGCAATAATTCTAGTTCAAAATAAAAATTGTATAAATTGTAATACATAACAAATTTCCATGTATTGCTGTAGAGCTGTGCATTTCCGAATTCCTCAAAGTAGATTCCGGGTGTTGCTGAGAAGTGTGTAACTTGAGTTCCACTAGTTTGGCTGACGCATAAAGCCAATAATGCAATAAGTCCACGAACGAATGAGTTGATGAGTGAGCTCATTTTGATCTGAGGGGAGGAATTGAATGTTTGGGAGTTAGTCAATGAATAGTTTCAGATTGTTATTGTGAATTTTCTTATTTTTATTTTTGATTCTCACAATAGAATTTTCTGCAGAAGTGGTATCTATCACTTCGTATGGGCCTTCCCATAGAGGCGATAACTTATTTTTTCTAGTGTGGTTTTTGATCAGCACTTTATCACCAATTACGATATATATATGTGACTTCGGGGTCTTTTTGTATGGAAGAAGGGATTTCTACATGAAATCCGTATACAAGTTCATGTGGCGTATAGCCAGTGCTTGAGTGAGTGGAATTATTATAGGTGAACATGGCATAGGGGATCCAAGTGTCCCAGGTTAGAGGATCTTTTGACACATAGTGTCGAAGATATTCGGCTAGAGTTCGATGGCTTCTTTCTAGCGCTCCATTTGTTTGTGGATGGTAAGGAGTTGTCTGTAATTTATGAATTTTTAATAATTTACAAGTTTCGGTAAACACTGAGCTCAAAAAATTGGAACCTTGGTCGGTCAGAATAGCTTCAGGTAGGCCATGTCTACAGACAATATGTGTAACGAATGCTTCTGCTACCGTATTTGCTTCAGCGTTACTTAATGGAATAGCTTCCGAATATTTTGATAAATCGTCTTGGACCATGAGCAAATACTTGTTGTTCAGGTAACTAGATGGTAAGGGACCTACAATGTCCAAGAAAATTTTTTCGAAGGGTTTACTGCTCGTTGTAGTAATCTTTCTAGCAACTTTCTGGTTGGGTCTTAATTTGTTCACTTGACACGAAGAACATTTTTTTATGAATTCCTTGATGTCCTTATTCATACCTTGCCAGTAATAAATTTTCTTTGATTTATTGATGGTTTTTGTTTCTCCTTGGTGACCGCCTAAAGGAGTGATATGATAATCTGAAATGACTTGTTTGATAATTACAGGGTCTTCCAATTGAATTATTTTGTTGAAGAAAAGGATAGGCTTCTTATTGGAATTTTGAAATTCCTCGGCGAATAGTAATTTTAACTCGAGATAACTTGGCGCATTAATAATGGGTATTGAAATGGACACAGTTTTGTCAGTGGGAATGCGTTCTTTAAATTTCTTGAAAATAATCCTGACTTCATTTCTATCGCTTGCAGTCCTAGTAGGAATAGGTACACGCCCGATTATAAATGAATTATTCTTGGTTTTATGTTCTATTATATCTCCGACTGGTATTACTAGATCTTTGGGCAGATGTGTTCTTAACAAATTTTCTTGAGTACTGTTATTAATGGGAAAAATGAAATACTTATTTTTTATGCCTCTAGTTTGTAGTAGGTTGTGAGGGTTTTCCTCTATGATAATCGGAGTAAAATCGTGATTTTGTTTAATGTCTTGAGTCTTTTGTTGACTTCTCGTAATAGCTTGTATAGCTTTTGTTTCGGGTATAGCACGACTGAGTGCGTCGGCGTTTGAATTTGCTTTGCCCGGTTTATATATGATTTGGTAGTCATATTCTTCTAATTTGATTCTCCACCTCATCAATCGGGAAGTGGGATCTTTTAAATTCATGAGCCATGTGAGGGGCTTATGGTCGGTGACTATAGTAAACTTGCGACCATATAAATAAGGACGAAATTGTTCAACCGCAAATACTATTCCTAATAACTCTTTCTCAATTGTTGAGTATCGAGTTTCAGCAGGGTTTAGAGTTCTGCTGGCGAAACATATAGGTTTATCGATACCAATTTTTCCTTGCGATAGTACTGCGCCGATTGCGAATTCACTTGCATCCGACGTTACAATAAATTCTTCGTCGAAACGTGGGAATTGTAAAATAGGAGAACTAGTTAATTTTTCCTTCAATAATTTGAACGCTTCGTCACAAAAAGCATACCATTTGAAAGGAACGTCCTTTTTTAACAAAGTAGTGAGAGGTTTGGCCAATTTGGCAAAGTTAGGGATGAATCGACGATAATAACCGACAAAACCTAGAAAAGATTTTACGTCCTTTTCTTTTCGAGGTACTGGATAATGGTCGACTGCTTTGAGCTTAGAAGGATCTGGTAAAACTCCGTTTTCAGTGACTAAATGGCCAAGATAGGCTATCTGTCTGCTGAGAAAATGGCATTTCTCAGGCTGCAACTTCAGGTTATGTTCCCTCAGCCGCTCAAAAACATGCTGGAGTCGAGAATTATGTTCTGTTAAATTATATCCATGAACGATTATATCGTCCATGTAAACAAAACACTCGATGCCTTGCAATCCTACCCACACGTTGTTCATCAGCCTCTGAAAAGTGGCTGGAGCTCGTTTTAGACCAAAGGGCATTCGATTATAATGATAATGCCCGTAAGGTGTACTAAACGTAGTCTTTTCTTTATCGTTTCCATTCAAGGGAATCTGATGGAAACCATTTGCTAGGTCTAAGGTACTAAAGTACTTAGCTTTCCCTAGTTGGTCCAAAATGTCAGTTATATTAGGGAGGGGGAAGCATCTCCTACAGTGCTATCGTTGAGACGCCTAAAATCAATCACTACTCTCCATTTCTTATTATCAGCTGCGTCTGGTTTTTTGGGAACTAACAACAATGGTGAGTTCCATGGGCTTGAACTAGGGCTTATTATTTCATCTTCAAGCATTTTATTAATTTGTTTATTAATCTCGTTACGTTGTGCTTCTGGCAACCTATATGGTCTAACGTTAACGGTAGGTTTTCCTGGTAGCAAAGGAATTTCGTGCTTAACTGCACTGGTACAAGTTAGAAAATCTCCGTCTAAATAAAATATGTCGTTATACCTACGACAAATATTTAGGATGGACTGATTTTCTTCAGCGTTACAGTGTGAGAGGTCTAACTCAGATGCGAGTTTAGTGAGTCTCTCTTGAATAGGATCATTTTGCGAGTTTAATTTAATAATATCAAAATTCCTTAACTCATGCAAATGTGGTCGAATTTCTGTTTCACTTATTGTAACTTCTTGCTGATTGGAGTTGAGTAGGAGGATTTTCACGTGACCTGTTTGATCAGGTTCTATGAGTATACTTCCAAGTAACAATCCTGACTTCAACTCTTGGTGTTCACAAAGAAAACTACCTCTTTGTGATATTCTTATTTTGGCTACCAATTGAGTGCGAGCCGGTACTATAATACTGCTGGCATTGCATTCATTTGCTCTACTTTCTTTATTTGTAGAATTATTTTAAGACTCGCCTTTCTTTGAACGGGTTTGTTTATTTAATTTATTTGTTTTTGCTTGAATATGATGAGACTCGCCTTTCTTTGAAGGGGTCTGTTTATTTAATTTATTTGTTTTTGCTTGAATATGATGAGACTCGCTTTCTTTGAAGGGGTCTGTTTATTTAGGCTTGGGTCTTTCAAACCTCCATACCTGTTATCTGCTCTTATTTGAGGAGATACCTCTGAGCTTGGGTCTTTCAAACCTCCATACTCGATAAGTGTATCTATCGTCTTATTTGAATCCACATTTTGATTAATGGGTAATTTTAATATTAGTGATTTGTTGCTATAATCGATTATACATGAAAATTTGTCAAGAAAATCGTGCCCTAGTATACCGTCGCATTTTAATTTAAAATTTCCCTCTACCATGTGAATACGGTGCGTGAATATATCACCATTTATTTTAAAATTACATTCAGCTGCTCCTAGCGTAGACAAGGGTTTTCCTGCTAGTGAGGATACAGTGATGTTTTCTCTTTTGTTTACTAGGGCATCACCTAATGCTCTAGTGACTTTATGGACTGATATTTCAGCTCCTGTATCAATAAGAAAAGTGCTAGTATGAAATGCAGTAATTGAATTTGCGATCGTCACTACTAGCGAATGGTGATCACTTATTAAGGGGAGATTTAGTTTTGTGGTAGATTTGTTGGTTGGGAATGAATATCTGCTGAGATAGTCATTTGATTTAGGCGAGACTGAGACTCCGCTAACTCGTCTCGCCGAAGACCGTTTTCCGATTTCTCCATATCTCTAGAGTTTGTTGGTCTTTGCTTTTTGGAATTTTTCCAATTGCTCGCGGTCCTAATATTGGGATTTCTATTAGGATTATTCGTGTTAGGTGGTAAGTATTTAGATTGCTGTGGAGGCCTATTCTTTTGCGGAAAAGAGGGAATTTGGCGTGGGGGAGCTCTAGTCGGCTGCTGATATTGAAAAGCTCTATTCTGTTGCGGATATTGTTGCGGTCTGGGCGCAAAATTGTGCACAGGTTGCCTGTACTGTTGTTGCTGGAATAGCCGCTTTTTGCATTCTAGAACGTGATGGTTGGGGGTTTTGCAGTATGAGCAAACGAGTCTGGGGATTTCTGTTCTTGCTTTGGACGAAAAGCAAGTTTCAGCAGTGTGCCCTTTCTTATGACACTTAGAACAGCTATTGAGGCGTTCACTGAAAGCGCTGTTTCTTTCAGCCTGCTCCATAGCGAATTTCATAGAGTCTTTTAGCTCTGTATGGCTTTTGGCTTTAGTGAGGAGACGGATATAATCGTCTTTTAGACCGTCTTCAAAGGCTCTAAGCACCATTTTCTTATTCTCTTCTAATAAGAGATTCTTTGGGGTTTGCTCGTTTGTGAGGCTGGAAGTGGCGTCATTATAAAGAGCCAATAATTTTTGTGCCCTGAAAGCATATTCTTTAGTTTCTTCTTTAGAATTTTGCTTTAGAGATAGAATTTCGCTCCGAATAGAGATACGAGAACGTGATTCTAGAAATTGTTCTTGGAGGGCCTTTTGAAGCTCCTTCCAATTGTTAATATCGGCATATTTAACAATGTCGTATGCCCTTCCGACTAATTTAGCTTTTATCACCTGTAGATAAAGAGCTTTTGAGGCTTCTGTTAAGTCCTCTCTTTGAAACATTTCGCATAGGTTCAGAAACCTATGCAAATTTTCAGAATTCCCGTCGAATTCGGGTATTAATGACTTGGCGTCACTAAGGGTGAGTGTTTCTGGCTCAGCCATTTTGCTATTCCCTGATCGCTTTTGTTGTGCTGTTTCCTTCTGTGTGAAGTTAACCCTGATAGAAGTGTGTCACGAAGGCTTCTGTGCGATCTGGTTACTATAACCTTTTTGCTACCTTCCACTTTGATAGGAATTTATTTGATATTCCTCAAAAGAAAAAATCATATAGGAGTTTGTCGATGTTAAAAGAATTGTAGAAAAATTTCTAACACCGGAGAGAGTACCTTTACCTATAGAAATTTAGACCAGAGGAGAAGAGAAATTGTGACTGGGTCTGAGACAAAAAAAAAGTAGAGTGTATGTATACATATATATATATCATTGTCTACTTACATATAGGATTTTGATTTTTTTTTGATTAACTTACTATCTAGCCTAGATTTAAATATAATTATTAAAATCAAAATTTATATATATATTTAATAAAATTACTCCTATTGTCGTGGTATTTGTTCCACACTTTATTAAAAGTGTCGAAGTCCCAGGTATCTTCTTCCTCTCGCTCCAGGATGTCTCTGTGGATTTCACTGTAGATGCTTTCGGGCGTCCGGTCGGTGTTCTCGATGAAGACGTCAATCAGCAGGTCCACCAAGTTGTCTCCGTCCGTGGCGTTGTCGTCCGTAGGGCTGATGTAGCTCAGATGCTCCTGGAGGCCAGAATAACTCTCCAGGGAGTCGTCCAGGTAGCTCTCTAGGTGGTCAAAGTCTTCGCTGTCTTCAGAAAAATATACGAAGTCGTCCAATATGCCGTCAATAAAGAGGGGCTCCTCTATTCTTAGGGGCGATTCTGCTCTGGGCCAGCACATTCGTGCTGTTTTTTTAAATCTTGCTGCTTCCTCTGGGTTTTGTGGGTTTTTTGCAGGTCTTACAAACCTTTACAAAGTCTGCACCGCTGCCACCAAAATTTTGTTATACGTTGTTACACCTCTTTAGGTATAACGCAATATAATCAAAAATGTTAATTCAAACGCAACTTTCTGAGAAAACAAAATTTATTATATTTAAATGTAATAGATTAACAATTTTCTGTTTCGGCTTTGCACTTTGTTAAAAAAACACTTATCGACTTTTCACTTAATACTGGTAAAGATTTATATTAATTAGATACTTAGGAGGCCTTACCTTTGGTAGGGGGACTCTCCTAGTAGCTTCAAGAATACTCTCTGATTTTCCTAGTTCAACCGCATCATAT
The DNA here is from genome assembly GCA_963930735.1 of Dioctria linearis. Taxonomy (NCBI): domain Eukaryota; kingdom Metazoa; phylum Arthropoda; class Insecta; order Diptera; family Asilidae; genus Dioctria; species Dioctria linearis. Next base: position 54,901,148 of record OZ005743.1, on the reverse strand, counting down.
ATATATTATTGATTTACATGGGGATGATACTCCCCTCCACAAATTTCTAAAATTCAGCAATTTTCTAAGGGAAAAATTGATGATCGCTCAATTTTCTGTTTTGAATAACAAAATCAGGAAATTGAGCGGAAATAACAAATTCCAAAAAAAGTCGAACCGAAAAACAATTTTCTGTAAGTTCGGTGATCGATTCCATGCATAACAAAATTTCAGGGTCATCATAATTCATTAATTCATGAAACTTCATGTCACTTTACCAATGCAACGAAGTGCAGCCATTCAAAGGTGCACCTGTTGGGTAATTTTGCCGGTCTTAGATCGGTCAGTGACGTAGTCACGTATTTGGGCTTAATTGTCTGGTGACGATTTTCTTCGATTGCTTTCATGAATGAATCATTACGTTGAGCGAATACTAGCGCCGGATCATATTACATTTCATTTGTAGAAGAAATTATGTTCATTTTAGGCACGCGCCAAATGGGATAGAATATCTGACACCTGATGGTTGTTGTTTGTCGTTTGTGGAAGTATACTTTGTTGCATTTACGTTAGGAATTCGTTATTTCAGGATTATGCAACAAGTTTATTGAATTTTAAAAGATTTGAAATGCCTTTTTTTGGATTAAAGGTAAAAACGTGATTTTGCTAGACGCATGACGTGCGTTTGAGATTTGTGTTTTGATTTACGTTATGAATACGAGATTAGGTAGTTAGGCATGGTAGGTTTAGTGGATTCATAACACAGATACCTACTTATTTTAATGTTCTATTCCAACCATCCTTGACTATGTACTTACAACCGACTTAAATAATATCCTTTTCCATAATCAAATTTCTGCTCCCACAAACTTTGATCATGATTTTCCCTTCACAACTTATAGAATGAATCTCACTGCAATCCCCAATGTTATGCAATTTTCCTACCGTGATTTTAAAAATATAAACTTGAACGAGATGGTTGAGGGATGAGGTTTTTATTAATATGTAATGTTTGCTTCAGAGAATCGTGTAATGCTGTTCATGATTATTTAAATTAAATAGACGAACTTTGATTTTAAATTTTAAATAGGCAGAGGGCTGCCGAACTTACTTTTTGATGGCTTGAGAAGCCGCTGTGGTTTTATTAAGGCAGAATATGCCGCTTCAGAAATGGGATGGCAGAGTATGCCGATGTTGTGAGGTAGAATATGCCGCTGCTTAATAGAATGGCAGAGTATGCCGATGTTTGCTTTGTATTGAGGCAGAGTATGCCGCTGTTTAGTAGAATGGCAGAGTATGCCGAGGTTTGCTTTGTATTGAGGCAGAGTATGCCGCTGTTTAATAGGATGGCAGAGTATGCCGATGTTATCGCGAGAAATAATAGACACCTTTCGGTAGTCAAATTAATTCTGATTTATATTGATCAGGCACTGGTTATTTATACAATTTTCTTACACACTAAACAATGTGTCTAATAATTCTAAAGGGGGGAGTTATTGCAGAATTGCAATACTTGAAGCAATAATCGAATTCATTGATCATAGTTGCAGTGTCAACAATTCTGATCGCTGAACTTCACAATGAATCACTTCTTATTGGTTTGGTAGAGCGATGACCTCAGATACACTTATGTTTTCATAATTGAAGGTTTTTGCTTGCAAAGCGAAATTTGCGTGTGTTGCAAATTCCTCTTGAGGTCAAGCAAATTTTGTTTGTTTTGTTTTTCTTTTCGTTTATCGTTCTGATTTCTGTTTATTTTTCTTGTTTGTGGTCATGGCTCTACAATGCATGGTTAAGGCATGTAACATTATTTGTTTAGAGTGACTACGAGTTAAGTTGAAAGATTTTATTCTTTCATAGCTTTACATCCTCACCCTTAAAAAAATAAAAAAAAATTGTTTGTACATAAAAAAAATTTTTTTTTGTATCTGTACTTATGTTATTGTATTTATTCTACTTTCAATTTATTTAATTATCCTGAGCTCTTTAGTATTCTTATTAGGTTACTTAGTCTGTCATGACAGAGTTTTACTTAGTATTATCTATTCTTATGTGTAGGTAATTTGTTATAAATGATATTAAGAATATCTATGCTATACTATCAGTAGTGTTTCCTTATTTAAATTTGCATTTTATCAGCCTATTATTATGTACTTCTTTTGGTTTATTGTTTATTAGAATTATGGAGTTGACTCCATTTTGACCTATAACTTTGTAAGGTCCATCAAAAGGACTTTCAAGCTTCCTTCTTGTACCGATTCTCAGGTATACATGGTCATTTATTTCGAATTTCGAAGAATTGGAATTTACGTCTTTTATAGGCTTTCGCTGTGCTTTTGCTTCTTCGACGTGTTTCTTATTTATTTCATGAGCTCTTTCTAATCTTGTTACTAATTCTTTTGCATAATTATGTATGCTTTCTATTTGGCCTTTGTTTTTCAAGATTTCCTCAGGTAGAGTTGCTATCTTCCCAAAAACTAGCTCAAATGGTGTATAACTCGTATCCGTATGTGGTGTCGTATTATAACAAAATACATAGTAGGGAATTAGCTCGTCCCAGTTGTCTTCTTTTGAGAGCATTCTTAGATATTCATTCAAGACTCTCTGGTTTCGTTCAATGGACCCTAGTGTTTCATGATGGAATGGTGTGGACGTGACATGTTCTATATTCAGAAGCTTGCAGATATGTTTGAGCAGTTCATTCACAAATTCTGTTCCTTTGTCTGTTTTTAATTTTTTGAAACATCCATATTTTAGAATGAATCGTTCAACAATCGTTTTTGCTACCGAGCTTGCTTCTTTTGTTTCCATTGGGTATGCTTCTATGAATTTTGTTAACTCGCACTGTAACGTTAGAATATATCTAAAACCATTTGACATCCTTAAAGGTCCTACTGTGTCAATTACGATTGTTTCGAAACTAGTGGATGGCGGGTCTGTTATCACTAGCGGTTCTTTTGTGTATCTTGTGTATTTATTCTTTGCGCATTTGTCACATCTGTTTATGTATTCTTTAACCATCTTGTTAAGGTTTTTTCAGATGTACCGTTGTTTTAGCTTATTTATGCAGCGTTTAATTCCAGCATGCCCACCGTGCATGGTGTCGTGGTATTCTTTGATCAATTCCTCCTTTTTCTTGGGATCATTAATTTTTATTGGGGGTTCATAAAGTAACATTCTTAGTGGTGTTGCCTTACCACTTTTATTATTCTGCTGCAGCTTATTGAATTTCTTCTTGAATTCATTTATTTCCATATAGTTGAATATAGCATCGTCCTTTGCGAGTGCTAATTCTTTAATGTTATTCTCGTTCATCTTTTGTATCAGCTTCTCCATTATGTAACCAGAGTTAGATATAGGATTATCGCTGTACTGAACGGTTACCCCTTTCTTAGATATATTTATTTTTGGCAAGCTTTGTCTTTTTCTTTGCGCATATGCTGGATCTAATTTTATTTCGAATTGAATCTTTACTATATTTCTTATATCGGAGAGGGATGTACATTCCCATATATAGAATTCGTCGGATTCTACATTGTCCCTTTTTTTATTCCGTTTTGCTGCTCTTTCGCCATATTGCGTGTGATAACATTTACTTCCGTCGGTATCATTGACTTTAACTTGTCAGAATCTATCTTTATTCTTGACAAGACATCTGCGTTTGTGTTCATTTTTCCTTGTTTATACACAATCTCGAAGTCATAATCCATAAGGTCTAAACGAATTCGTGTTAACTTTGATGATGGATTCTTGTGCGTGAAAAGATTGACCAGCGGTCGGTGATCTGTTACGACCGTGAATTTATTGCCATAGAGATAGGGTCTAAAAAAATTTATTCCCCAATGTATTCCAAGCAATTCTTTCTCGATAATTGATTTGTTTAATTCGTGCTTATTTAATGTCTTACTGGCATATGATATTGGCAAATCTTGTCCAATTTCGCCTTGCGAAAGCACTGCTCCAAGCGCAAAATTTGAAGCATCGGTCGTTAAAATGAACGGTTTGTTAAAGTTTGGATATTTGAGAACTGGTGAAGTTATCAGCTTTGTTTTGATTCTTTCGAAGAAATAAAAGCACCTACAGTTGAAACCAGCGTTATACTGTCATAGGAAAAATATATGGCATATGAATAAAATTAATCTAACACATGGTGCTGGTATAGCAGTATTTGTAGGTCCCATAGAAGCATTTTTTCAATTGCTTCCCTTAGCTAGCATTGCTATGTGACGTCATAGATAGAGTCCAGACTTGTTCGCATGCAATAGTTTTCGTTGGAAATTGTTCCATAGTTTTGTTGCGACAATTTTTTACTACGTGGGTTGATTTTTAATTTCTTGCCTTTCCTGATTTACAGCAAAGGTTGGAAAAAATACCTTCATAAAAAATATTTTTGGAATGAAAATATTTTGAAAATTTTTTATTATTAATTCGGAAATCCTAAGGGAAGCAATGCTTCCTTTGCTTCCAAAGACGCCACGCCACTGGTATATACAATGACAAAGCCAATCTATCTAAATTAGGAATATACTTTATTGATATCTCGGTTACGGCTGAGCTTGAGATCATTGTGTTTACTAATTACAGGCTAGCGGCTGTTGACTTAGGCTACAGCTAAAGCTAAGGTTAAGCTAATGAGTTTAGTATTCTCTAACTGAGCACAATTTAAATGCAACTACTATATGAATTCATGTAGGGGATAGGGATAGTGCTGCAAATTTGGAGAACGTTCAATTTTGTTACTGATTTTAAATAAATGGCCACTAGTAATTTATGATAAAAAGTATAGAAAATTTTGTGTGAGCTCCTTTTCAAGCCGGTAAATTCTCAAATGTAATACATAAGCTGTGTACAAATTTATTCCTATGCATCTATTGGAATTACAAAGGTAAATTCACAATAAAACAAACACATATTTTTCAGGTTGGTTTGGCCGTCGTTAATGGTCAAATATATGCTGTATTTATTTAAAAACTATGGAAGTTTATGATCCTGACACCAATCAATGGCGTTTATGTGGCTGCATGAATTATAGACGTCTGGGACGAAGTGTTATTGTAATGACAGCTCCACAGACTGAAAACTACATGCGGTAAGAATACTTTTGAATAATATATGTATGTACATACATACATATGTATGCAACTAACTTGTAGAACGTATTTTTCAGGAAAAAATTCAGTAGTTTAAATTGAAAGGAATATTTGTTCAGTTAGAAGAATAAAAAAAAACGATGAAACAAAGCAATTGGCACATAAAAACCAACAAATCAACAGCATCGCACTCTGCTTGCTGTTGTGTATTTCTTAGACTTAGTTATCTTTGTTTGATAATTAAATAGATATGTTCTTGTCGAAAATAAAAATACACTGTCTTTAGATTTATTGCTAATTTATGTTTTATTGACCTGTTATGCACATTACAAGACACAGTTTACTTATTATTACTGACAGTAGATAAGCTATGCCGGTTCTGGCGCACTTTTTTAAGCCTCCAAGATTTCACCACAGATGGCGCCACCGTCGCTAGGTGGGTTGAGTACATACTAAATGTGGGTTTGTGTCTTGGTTGTATGGGTTTGTGGCTTGGATGTTGGGGATACGAGACCAATTTGGGGGATACGAGACCACTTTCGGCACTCTCCAGCATAGGGAAATAGCATAGGATTTCGATTTTGTTGCTGGAGTTCGCTTATTTTTCATCTCGAGTCTTGGGGATACGAGACCACTTTGGGGATACGAGACCACTTTGGGGATACGAGACCACTTTTAGCACTCTCCAGCATAGGGAATCAACATAGGATTTCGATTTTGTTTCTGGAGTTCGCTTATTTTTCATCTCGGACTCGTAGCCTCTAAGTTGACATTAAGTTTTTCATCTCGAGTTTTGGGGTTACGAGATCACTTTCAGTACTATGCAGCAACTGAGCGCTAGCGGCATTAGCCGATACTACCAGCATGCTCCGGTGTGTCTTGACTGTACTCGTTTATGTCTTAGATGCACCAATGAGTCTTGACTGCACCCTAGCGGGATTAGCCGGTACTACCGGGATGTGTCACTTGGTCTTGACTGCGCCCCTAGCAGCATTAGCCGGTACTACCAGCATGTTCACGGTTTTCGTGTGTGTGTGTGTGTGTGTGTGTGTGTGTGTGTGTGTGTGTGTGTGTGTGTGTGTGTGTGTGTGTGTGTGTGTGTGTGTGTGCATGTGTGTGTGTGTGTGTGTATGTGTGTGTGTGTGTGTGTGTGTGTGTGTGTGTGTGTGTGTGTGTGTGTGTGTGTGTGTATGTGTATGTATGTGTGTGTGTGCGTGTGTGCGCGTGTGTGTGCGTGTGTGTGTGTGTGTGTGTGTGTGTGTGTGTGTATGTGTGTGTGTGTGTGTGTGTGTGTGTGTGTGTGTGTGTGTGTGTGTGTGTGTGTGTGTGTGTGTGTGTGTGTGTGTGTGTGCGTGTGTGTGTTAGCCGGTACTACCAGCATGCTCCGGTACTACGGTTTTCTTGGATAGATATGTGGTGCGCCTAAATGTCGGCTTTTGGTTTTGAACTAATATTAGTAATAATTAAAGTTAACGCTGGGAAATTTTTGTTCATCCCAATGGATTCTAGATGGTTGGGGTGGGGCTATTAGGGGGGACGAAATTTTCATCAGAAATCCTCTACGGGCTATGGTTGTCGAGATATTAGCGATTTTACCTTTTTAGATATAGTTAATATTAGTACTAATTCAAGTTTTTTTTTGCTCTTGGGGGTGCTGCGTCTAAATGTAGGCTTTTTTATTATGATTGTTCTTGAACGCCTAAATGTAGGCTTTTGGTTTTGAACTAATATTAGTAATAATTAAAGTTAACGCTAGGAAATTTTTGTTCATGCCAATGGATTCTAGGTGGTTGGGGTGGGCGTATTAGGGGGGATGAAATTTTCATCAGAAATCCTCTACGGGCTTTGGTTTTCGAGATATTAGCGACATCTGTTTGGGCGCAAACGCCATTTCTTCAGTAAGGTACCCTAGTGGCCTTAGCCGGAACTACCAGCATGTCTTGGTTTTGCTGTTTTCTTTTATTAGCGGGAGAGTTCTAGATATCAGCATGACGTCATCATGGTTTTGCTGTTTTCAAATGCTGCACGTTTTCTTAGCAGGGAAGTTGTAGATATCAGCATCATTCGAATTTCACAACCTTAGCAAATTCACAGTTGCTCTTTCGAGTGCAAACACCATTTCTTGAGCAAGGTCCCCTGGTGGCATTAGTCGGTACAACATCATCTCGGGCTTGGGGATGCGAGATCACTTTGGGGATAGGTACTGGAGGTTGGGTGAGAGCTTTAGTGGCAATATCTGATACTATGACTAGGATTGTCTGTGGTGTGTTGGATTCGGCTACGTTACCTGTACCAAGGCTTGGGTAGAATGTATACGGCTTAAGTAATGATGTGAAATACCCTCAGCGAATTTATATCGGGGGCTGTATACTTGTCAGCTTGAGTTTGGTTTCAGTTGTTTACTTTATTATGAGTGCCTGTGGTATGTTGGGCTGTGCTACTTGGTGGCTGAGGAAACGTTACCTAAGGCGCGGGTGGATGTGTGTAGCTGTGCATTTATTTGGATATGAGTCCTTATGAAAATAAGCGACATATTATGAGCGGAACGGCGGAAACTTAACCTTGGGGCATTACTCCATTTCATCAGATCAACAAGTGGCAACCCCAGAAAGAATCTAAATCTAGTGTAAATAAATTATGTATTATAGCTCGAGTTTCATTTATTAAAGTAATTTGCATTATAGCTACATGTATAAAGTATTATAAATATATATTTATTTTAAATTGTATTATAGGTGTTTTTTCAAGAAATTATAAAACATCTTTGTTATTAATCCAAGAATTGTGTTCTGATGAAAATCCGAGCCATTTAACGTAAGCTTTATCTCCACTCTTCTTTAAGATTTTCTCTACGAGATATAGGTCTGGGTGTTTAACTATCAGCAGCTCCAATTCATAGAAGCCTCCTGTGATTGGATTTCCTTGATAATCTTCCAGGCGATATGTGATGGGGCTTGTGTTTTGAACTTTAATAATTTTAAAAATCTCCGCTGTCCAGTTTGTTGTAAAGCCTTTCTCAAATATATGCTTGTGTTTGCTGATGAGTACAAGATCTCCAACTTTATACTTTGCAGGAACAACAATCTTTATATGATTGTATACAGTTGAAAGCAGTTGTTTCGCATTGGAGGCGTTGATATCATGTGGTCTCATTTTTATAGTTCGATGTATTCTTGAATTGTATTCAGTGAGCAGTTTCTTTACCATACCAATCCACTGATAAGTTCCATTAAAGCTGAATTCCTTCCACATCATATCCTTCAGAGTTCGGTGAAATCGTTCCACTTTTGATGCTTTGAGGAAACTGTACGTAGAGAAATGTATAATTGCATGCTTCAGCATTAGATTTTTATAGAGGCTGTTGTAGAATTCCTTTCCATCATCAGTCTGGAAGTTTTTAGGTATTCGTCCCTCGCTTAATATAGACTGCATGGCATCTCTTACTTCTACACCAGTTTTTCTTTTAATTGGAATTGCCCATGCGTATTTGGAGAAGGTATCAATTACTGTCAGCAGATACCGGTAACCCTTGTTCACATACTTGTAGGGATCCATTTCATCAAGTCTGCCTGCCACAAGTCATCTAGTCCTTTGATAATCACACGACGTCGTCTAAAATTTTTTCTCGCTGGTTTATGCAGCTCATTTACCACTTGCCTCGTACTCATCATAATTATAAATGAAACAGATTTCTCAAGAGTTTTTACTCATATACACCATCTTTTGGTGCCAAGTCTTTCTTATTTATTACTGAAGTAAACAGGTAGTTTTCAATCTACGCGATTTCATCATTGATATATAGCGTTAAATTTGTCACCTCTATATTAATAGTTTTTTTTATTTCTTCAACACTTATTTTAATTTTCTTGTCCACATAGTCTTTGGTAGTAGCATCATCATTTTCAAGGGGTTCACCAAGTCGTTTTATACACTTTGAGTTTAGATCGTACTCGCCGTTTATCGATAAATTAAATCCAATACCCCGCTCTCCTTGTTCGCCAGCTGGACCCTGAGCTCCTTGTTTACCATCTGGTCCTTGAGTTCCTTGTTTACCGGCTGGCCCCTGAGCTCCTGTTGGTCCACGTTCACCTGCTTTCCCAAGATATCCTCGCTTAGAGAAACGTCCAAACTTGTCAACGCTCATCTGTAGATTGTTATGAAGTATGGTAATGGAGTATTATTTAAACTATAATATCTGCTTCTCGCAACTCCTCCAGGACAGATACAATTTCATTGTAGTGACTGGTGTTTCCAGCCTGCTTTAATGCCATTAGAAGACGCAGGGTTTAGTGATTGGCTTAAAGGTTTCTTCAAGTTGAGCTTCTGCTTCAATCCTTCCCATCCTTAGAGCTTTAAATTTCCTTCGCACTGCATTCCTTGTCTTAATGAGTTCTTTTAATAGATTTTCATTCATCTTCGATATTAACTGAATAACGGCTTTTCAAACAGCTCTGATAACAGGTAAACAGCTTTCCAAACAGCTCTGATAACAGGTTGACAGCTTTCCGAACAGCTCTGGTAACAGCTTAACAGCTTTTCAAACAGCTCTGATAACACATTAACAGCTTTCAAAACAGCTCTGATAACAGCTTAACAGCTTTCCAAACAGCTCTGATAACAGCTTAACGGCTTTCCAAACAGCTCTGATAACAGCTTAACAGCATTCCGAACAGCTCTTGTAACAGCTTAACAGCCTTTCAAACAGTTCTGATAACAGCTTAACAGCTTTCCAAACAGCTCTGATAACAGCTTAACAGCTTTCCAAACAGCTCTGATAACAGCTTAACAGCTTTTAAACAGCTCTGATAACAGTTTAACAGCTCTCATAACAGCTTAACAGCTTTTAAAACAGCTCTGATAACAGGTTAACAGCTTTTCAAACAGGTCTGATAATCGGTGAACAGCTTTAATCTACTCAGCAGGTCCACAGGACTCGGCGTGCTTTCGACTGAGTTACAACTTCGACTTATGAAGGTTTCGCATGTATCATCCTTTTATAGTACAATGGAGGTATCAAATCCTTTACGGTAGGGCCCCTTGTTTAATGAGATATCCTTATCAATCATCAAGAAACCATATTCATCCTTCCAACACTCAGCACAGGCTCTTCGAAATTTATCAAACTTCATGTCTGTATTCACATGATCATTTAGATATGTTTCAAAATCAAGTCATCTTGCTTGAAAAGGATGATTAAATTAGCATTGTCACGTATTAAGTGCTTTGGTATATGCGTATATGTTTGACAGAGATAGAAGCTGTCTATATCTTCGTGGCGACCCATCCAAAAATAGGATCGCACATTATCTTGCTTTTCACGTGCTACGTCATCGAAAATAAATACTGAATGTGATTTGGCTTCCTCTGGTGGTAGAATGTCGCAGTTGTTTGAGAATGTATAATACCCCAATCTTGATATCATCACTCGCTTCAAGTATTCATACTTTGGTTGATGTAAAGATTTGGAATATATGTAAATATTTTCATATCTCAAACCAATGGGATGTTCCAGCAAACTTATTATAACATTAGTTTTTCCACAATTGGATGGTCCAACAATGATACTTCTTACACTATTAGGCAATAGGGAACTATGCTTCTTTTTGATCTTCATAACAGCTACATCAGCATTTCGAACAGGAAAAGCTTGTTGTTGTTTAATGAACCGCATATTGAAGACTAACGTGATTCTTATAAGAACACGTGATTATATTACATTTCAACAGTATCATCGGAACCTTATAAGATGTCGGATCACAAATCGAAACGCTCCAGAAAATCTTTGAAAGGGGGCAGAGGACTATTAAATTCAATCATCAACAAATTACCTGTAGAATTACATCTACCGGGATACCAGTACTGTGGACCAGGAACAAAGTTACAACAAAGATTGGCGAGAGGAGATCCGGGCATTAATCCACTGGATGCAGCCTGCAAGGAACACGATATAACATTCTCGCGACATAAAGATACAAGAGATCGACATATATCTGATAAAATATTAGCTAAATAAGCCTGGCAGCGTGCAAAATCTACGGATGCAAATTTGAGTGAACGTGCCAACGCCTGGCTTTTAACAAACGCAATGAAGGCTAAAATTAAGCTAGGTATGGGTCTTAAGGCTAAAAATAAACGCCAACCCACATTCCGAGAAGCAGTACGAAATGCACTCAAGATTTTAAAAATCAAAAAACCAAAAGATTTGATGGAAGCTACAAAAATAGCTCTTAGCGCAGCTAAAAATATTGTGAAAAGAAAGAAGAAATCAATTAAAACTCCACGAGTGATACCTGTACCAAAGATTGGCGGAGCACTTCCGTTCCTCATCCCGTTGTTTGCTGGGCTTTCAGCATTGGGAGCACTATATGGAGGTGCAGCAGGCATAGCTAAAGCAGTAAATGAAACCAGTGCGGCAAAGGCAAAATTGGAAGAAAGCAAATGTCATAACCAAGCAATGGAAACTATAGCGGTTGGTAAAGATGGAAACGGGCTGTTCTTGAAGCCGTATAGAAAAGGACTTGGACTATATCTACAACATCAACCAAAAAACTATTAAAGACGCTACCCAAACGACCGCTAAACGAGTTGAATCTCCACAAGTATACCACACACTTGCCGCACTTCAGAGGAGTATTTATGCGTGATAATCTACCTAAAAAGCCATGGAAGCGAGAAAGCGGTATTGTTAACTTGGACATCTCAACTGGATCAGGTACACACTGGGTAGCGTACTACAAGAAAGGTGATAACATCGAATACTTTGATAGCTTTGGCAATCTCCAACCACCACGGGGGCTCCTAAAGTACTTGGGTAGTAATATTACGTATAACTACAGTACATTTATGTTTACAGTTTTTATATAATTGTTATAGCCATTAATTATTATCTATAAATAAATGTATCTATATTGAAATTATGGCAGTTCATTATCAACCGCCATGTCATTAACACTTACTCTCACGGGAAATTCATCTCTACTCACTGCTGAGCACTTTCCCCCGCTGGAGCTAGCAACGGGTTTTGTTTGTGGAATAATTGATTTTCAAACATACAACTCTATGCCAAATATTGATGTGAACAATAATCTGGTTCATGTAGGGAATGAGGTTGTTGAGATACCTGTTGGATCCTACGAGATTGATGAAATATCAAAATATGTACAAGGATACTTGGATAAAGAAGGGAAAAGGATAAAGGTTGCGATAAAGGCTAACAATAATACATTGAAGAGTGAAGTTAAGGCAATTGAAGAAACACATTTTGAAAAACAGAGATCCATAGCTCTTCTGCTAGGATTCAGTAAAAGAAACTTATCTGCTAATATAGTGCATACATCAGAGTTGCCAGTCAACATCATTAAAGTAAGTACTATACGCATCGAATGTAATATTATATCAGCATCATTCTTCAACAACACACAAGTACACACTTTCCACGAGTTTTCCCCGAACGTGAGACCTGGGTATAAAATAGTGGAGGTACCCAAAATTGTAATCTATTTGCGTGTGAACACCAAACGTATAAGTTCTCTAACATTGAAGCTCCTTGACCAAGACGGTGACTTAATCAACTTCAGAGGAGAGACTATAACCATCAGGTTACATTTGAAGCCACAGCATGTTGATATACAATAATGATAAATACGAGTTCGGAGCAGACAAGATCATTAGTCAGCGGACAACCTTGAAGCGGTCAAGACCTACATTAACACCTGCAAATACAGCATATTTACAATCGATAGGCTTAACGCTGAAACAATGAATAAAGGAATACTAGATATTGCACCAGACGCTCGCTTTGATAACAGTGTTACTAAATTTGAACATCACTCCTATTCGCCATTTTTAACATCATTAAAAAACAGCGATAAAATCCGTATCTCTGTACAACATCAGGACTTGAATTAATCTTCTACCCAGCAGGAGTTTTCTTTACATTGAGGGGTCGCTCACAAAGCTGGATGGAGCCGTTTCAGCAACTGCAAAATTAGCTAACAACGCTCTACCATTTCTTTTTGAGGAAATACGCTATGAAGTGGATGCAGTGGAAATCGATCGTACAAGAAATCTTGGGATTGCGACAACATTAAAAAACTACGTATCGCTACAAACATGAACTCATATTGATCCGGAGCAGGACAAACGATAATGCCATTATATCACCCACTGATGTGGTGAAAATTGAAATTACGAAACTTCAATGGAGCATTCCGCATGTTACAGTATCCGATGATGAAAAGCTGCAACTATTTAAAATTATCGCGAGAGGTCGCCCGATACAAATACCATTCCGCAGCTGGGACATATATGAGTATCCAGTACTATTGGAATCCACGCATCAAACCTGGTCAGTTAAGACTTCCACTCAACTGGAGAAACATCGATTTATCATCTTAGCATTACAAACGGATCGATGGAACGATAAAACCAAAGATGCAAGCAAGTTTGATCACTGCAAACTCACCGATGTTACAGTTCATTTGAACTCAGAATCATATCCCTATGATGATTTGAATTTCAAATTTGATTTGAATAGATACGCATTGCTGTATGAGATGTATATAAAGTTTACATAATCATACTATGGTCATCAGTATTAGCCGTTCCTCACATGGGAGAAGTTCAAGACCGATGCTCCGATCGCTGTCATTGATTGCTCACATCAAAATGAAACAATAAAAACTGGACCTGTTGACATAAGGCTAGAATTCAAGACATCTGAAAATATACCGGCTAATACAACAGCATATTGCCTGCTTCTACACGATCGAATAGTGGAATACAGTCCGCTGACAAGTGAAGTTTGAAAGTTATATTAAGATGATGGCTGTCATC